>JANHFM010006628.1:119441-136011 GCA_032468115.1 Grayia smithii
CGGGGGTAGCAGAAGCAGCAGTGATGGGGGGCGGTCCGGGCTTTCTAGCAGTGGCTGTCTGTTGTTGCTGCCATTGCTACTGTTGCCACAGCTGCCACCATCCCAGCAACTGCCTCCCCTTGCCCCACCGAATGTATACATTCGGTGTATAAGACACACCCAGATTTTCACCCCCTTTTGGGGGGTAAAAAGGTGCGTCTGCTGGGAGAAATCTAAAGTAGATTTCTTTATGCAATTGTAGAGCTTTGTCAACTCTACAACATAGCCCAAACTAGGAAACCAATGTCATATAGATCAGAACTACTTTTCCTGGAACAGCTAAAGTAACAGAATCTTGCAAGTCTGAATATGCTCCTCTCCCTTTTCTTTTATCTTCATGTGTTTCTCAATTAGTTTTTTGGCCCAGACTCAAGAATGGCTTATCTGGCCATTGCCATGGTAGTAGCTCTTTTCCTGTCCTTACAGGCCATTAAGTATGCCCTCCACAATTGCCACTGTGAAACCAGACTGCCAAACTAGATGAGTCAGGGATCTGATCCAGCAGGACTAATGTTCTTAGGTATGCATAAAATCTTCACTAAAATTCCTTCACTTTTGAAAGAAATATCGAAAGCAAAATTTCCTTCAACAAATTAAATGAGAGAACTTAATTGAGAAAAGTGCAGGAGAACTTTTCAGCATAGCTGAAGTTTGTACTTCTGATGAAGATTTATAAGATTCCTATGATCTTTAACGGCAGTATCAGATAAGTCTTCTCTGCTGACAGTAGGTTTCTGGCAGTGGACAGAAAGAGTAGAAGATGATCAATTATCCCCACTCTGTCCTTGTAGCCTGCTGTGCCTTCCTTCTCATTTTAGAAGGAAAAAGAAAAATGGTTGAAAAATCAGTCCCCTTCCTATTTTATACCTTGTATTTCTCCCTAGATCATGTCATAAACTTTTGATACAAATTTTCTTTTTAATAAAGATTAAACTAATAACCTAGATAGTGAAGTTCCTCTTATCCTAATGGTATCAATATATTGGCACAAATCTTGCATTATGTTATTAAATGTAAATTCTAATTTCTGCATAGTTATTTACTTACTGCTCAGTTGGTTTCCATCTGTGTGCTTGGCTAATTTTCTTATTAATCCTAATCTTTTTTCCTCAAATTATATGAATCCAACAGGGGAGTTGATAGCCAAACAGAGTGACCTGCATAATCTGAAATCTTAATTGGAAAATGAAACTTGAGGAGGTTTAGCTCAGGTAAAGTATTCCTGTCAACAGTCTTAACTGATAGCACAATAAGCATCACTAGTAAACTAAATGGTGAACTGGCAATTGATTTCCTAGAAGTATCTGCTTGGGGTTTAGCAGCATATCCATGTTAAGCCTATGACGTTAGGTATAAACAATGATATTCCATGCTAAAATTTATCCACAAATCGTTAATGAACTGAAATCATTATTAGGTATAATTAATCATCTGAACAAATGAATTATCCAACTTCTTTTCTCTAGATGTTGATCAAGTTCACTGAACACAATCTGACCAAGGACAGCTCTGAGCATTTCTTTGGAGCCTGAATCTTCTGTTTTTGGATCAGAGCTTCTGTCTATGTTCTCACATTCGCTCAGATCTTGCTTCATTAGTAAAAGTAGTTCAGATTCTGTTTCATGTATTGAATGCACAGAGTGAACTGGAGAGAAGTGTGAAATGAAAAAAAAGTTTTAAAGAATCTTCTGCACAGACCATTGGACGTTGCCAACAAAAACAAAAGAACATTAGAGCACTAAAAGAATTTTTTAAAATCCTATCTGTCCAAGGACAACAATATATCAAGGAGAAATAATTTTCTTTGTCCTACCTTGGGGTTAAATGCTCACGGTGCCTGGATAAGCTTGCATTTCTTTTGCACTTGGTATGTTTGTGAATGTTTTATGAATGTAATTGAGCTTAGGAATCAAGTTTCTGAGACAGACACAGTTTATTCTGAAGAATAAAGATACCGGGACCAGCAGAAAGTTATTGATTTTGGAAGAATCTACGCCTTGTGAAAAATTAACCAGACATTCCTTCCAAATCAATAAGATTATCCCTGCTGCTTCAGGACTACTTAATCGGATCCAGAGAAGGCCCCCAGTGCTTAGTCTGTATATTATTGCCTTTGAAAGCAGTATTGGAAACTATTCTGACTCTCATTTGCACTTCTCACCAAGCCCTTTTTAAAAAAAATTATTTGTCCTTTAAAGCAGATCTCAGATGCATATTTTGAAATATGCAAATTTTCTGAAGTTTGAATCTGTGGGAATTCTCCAAAGTAAGCTGATTGATCATGTGCCATCAATTCGTTTTTGACTGCTAATCACAACATAGATAGATTTCCTCCATCTATCCATAGCATGTTCTTTCAAGTATTCCGTAAGTAGCTGATGGATAATTTGTCCAACTAGCAATAGAGTTTTTCATGGGGTAATGATGTGGCTATACTTTGCAATACAGCTGTTATTTATCCTTCCTTTAATTAATGATTTAACTACCTGAGAAGTGTGATTCCCTATACAGGACTGTGGCCAAAAGCAAGAAAATATGGCCCCACTGAATCCTAGGCAAATGTTCATGTTCATTTTTCATGTTAGAAAGTCAACACTAGTTTTCTATTTTTTGTTTTCTATGACCAGATCTTCAGAAGTTTAACATTCAGGACTTCTTCACAAAACTCTTAGCAATTTCAATAAAGACACACATTATCCAATGGTTCATTATCCAAAAATGACTTTTTAATTTAAAATATTACTGTGAAGACTAATATTGTTTCTTTATCCATACTGGATGCTGAAGACATTAGTGTTTGGCCCCTATATACTAAAACTGTTGGAACTGTTGGAACTACTAAAAATGGGGGGAGGGGTGCACAGGGGAGTATCATGCACAGATCATATGTGCAAGAGTTATCTAATTTACAAGGAAACTCTCTCTATGGAAAGTTCTGCATGACTTCCAGGATGCTAAATTATAGTCAGTAGCCTACTTTGTCTAACTCTCTCTTTTAAATTTATCAGTAAGGCTAATTTTCGATTGCCTGTCTCAAAGTATCTGAATCTCATCTTCCTTTTTATAGGTCTACTGCGGCACAGTTTTGCAGGTCTGTGGTACTAGTTCCAAATCCCCTTATGTGCAATCAGCAGTAAATCAGATTGCTATGTCATGTCCCCTTCTTTTAATTTTTTTTCACAATATTATAGAAATTGCAATAGTTTCTTATAGCTCCCTTGGATAATGTGATGACAGCAAAATATTATAAGTCAATTTCATGATTAATAACCATGCTCCTTCACTCAATTGAGAAAATCAGCAGAGCCCCATTCCCAACTGGGAACTTACAGAAATTGTAATTGGCACCCATTTTATGACCATTTTCCGCTTGATTTCAACAGCAAATGGTTTGCCAGTTCGCAGTTTTATGTTTTCATGGATAAAGCAATAGAGGTAAAATAGCTGCATGAAAACTGGTCCTATGTGGTTAAAGTAAAAATCCCTGAACGCCTAAAGAGTGACAAAGAAGATTCTGAAGTAGTGGGTAGTTCTACCTTTTAGGAACAATCACCAATAATAAAATATAAGCAGTCAAGAAATACACCACAGACTAGCACTGGGAAGAGCAGCCATGATGGCCTTGAAATCCAAATGCAATGAACTGTGTAAAGATCAAAATCATGCAAGACACCTGGTCTTTGATCAGGAGCTATGAATTCAGAAGGTACCCTCACGGTACCACAATTCCTGCTGGGGAGTATTTATTTATTTATTCATTTTATTAAACTTGTATGCCGTCCTTCTCCCGAAGGACTCAGGATGGCTCATAAAAATAAAAAACAAATAATGGACAATAATTAAAAGATAACAATAAAAGCGATAAAAATAAAACATATATAAATATATAAAACACATAAAAGTCAATTAAAATCGAAGTCAGCTCTAGCCCATTTGGTGGAACAACCATGTCTTCAGGTCGTGGCAGAAGGAGCGAAGATCAGGGGCAGTCCGGAGCTCAATGGACAATTCGTTCCAGAGGGTCGGTGCACCCACAGAGAACGTCCTCCCGCTGGGGTCCATCAGTCAACATTGCCTGGCTGACGGCACCCTGAGGAGGCCGACTCTCTGGGAACACACTGGATGCTGGGAGGATGCTATTGGCAGAAGGTGGTCCTGCAAGTACCCCGGGCCTAAGCCATGTAGGGCTTCAAAGGCTAGCACTAGCACCTTAAAGCGCACCTGGAGGACCACCGGAAGCCAATGCAGCTCACGCAGGAGATGCGTAACACGGGAGTAACACAGTGCTCCCATAACAACCCGCATGGCTGCATTCTGGACCAGTTGGAGCCTCTGGGTGCACTTCAAGGGCAGCCCCATGTAAAGGGCATTGCAGTAGTCCAGCCTAGAGGTAATAAGGGCATGAGTGACTGTGCATAGGGCATCTTGGTCCAGGAAAGGGCGCAACTGGCGCACCAGGTAAACCTGTGCGAAGGCCCCCCTGGGTCACGGCCGCCAAATGGTCTTCTAATGACAGCCGCGAATCCAGGAGGACACCCAAGTTGCAAACCCTTTCTGAGGGAGCAAGAACCTCCCACCCCATCAAAAGTGATGGGACTTTTAGGACACGAGGTGCCGGTATCCACAGCCACTCAGTCTTGGAGGGGTTGAGCTGGAGCCTGTTCCTTCCCATCCAGGCCTGCACTGCCTCCAGGCACCGGGACATCACGTCAAGGGCATCCCTGGGCTGGTCCGGGGTGGAGATGAAAAGCTGGGTATCATCTGCATATTGATGATACCTTACCCCGAAACTACAAATGATTTGTAGGTTCAAGAATGAATTAATGGGAAAGATAGAGATTTGATTACTAAAAAGGACCTTAAAAAAGGTATGCTGTATCCCATAAATCCAAATGCCAGAGGTTTATTGGAACTGGAGACAAACATCACAGCTAAAGGCTATAAAAAGTATTTTGAAAAATGTTTGCGCATTCTGTTAGAGTTGTCTAAAGGTGCTGTTTTGATCTTTGTAGAGAGATGTAACTATTTCAGCTGAAGAATTGAGAGTAACAAAAGAAAAAATGAACAATAAACTTCAAGAGGTAAGAGCAGGAGAAATACATTTTAAAAATGTAACACAGGGCTATAGCCATAAGGGGATACATGAGTTGAAGGCAGGGGTGAAATCTACTTACCTTCCCTACCGGTTTGGAAGTGCGCAGTGCCATCATCACATCCGATTTTTGACCCTCTGCGCATGCACAGAAGGCTTTGGGCATGCGCAGAGGGTTAAAACCAGGAAGTAACAATGTCTGGGCAGGTGGGCGGAGCCTCATGCTACTGCCACTACCAGTTTGTCAAACCATGTGCTGCTGGTGCTACCGGCTGGCGCAAGCCAGACAGAACCGGCAGGATTTCACCACTGGTTGAAGGTTCTTAGAATATTCTCCAAGAGATCCTATATCATTTGGGAAGAGGTTTTCAATTGAAAGGCCAGCATTATTTTTGCAGAGATACGATAAAGCCATTTCAGAGTTAGAACATATGCTTCATGTCCATCAAGTATATTGTGGAAGTCTCTGTATTGTGATTTGCAAAATGAGACTCCCAGATTTGTTTTCTGTATTGCCTTTCTGCTTTACATTCGGCTTTTTCAGATAATGGAGAAATTATCTAAGGAGTCCAGCTCAAGGGAGTCTTTGGAACAAGGCCAGGTTGTCCTTCTTTATCAGATGCGTGATATGGAAGAAATGGTGGAAAAAGAACAGAAGCAGGTAGTAGATGCCTTTCTGCTGGGATAGGACCAAAGAATGTGCTTACAGAATACTGATGGGCTAATATTGATGTGTAAAGTTGCAACAGCATACCATTAAAGCAGAATATCAAATTACTATTGCTGTTACAACCAGGCTTATTAAGACAATTTACTAATGCTAACATTGATGTATATAAATGTTCATTTTTCCGCTATTAAGCAGAATGCTGGAAGGCCATCTGTAATGTGCACGATTGCATACCATTAAGAAAATCTTCCTTTGCCAGTCCTTAATCATATGTTACTCTTATTCGTGCAGTTTATGAGAATAGTCGGCATGCTGCAATTTGGAAAATGTATGCTTTTTTTGACTAGCAAGAAGTAATCAGAGAATGTGAGTAACTGGATGGTTGTCCAGCATCATAGCTTACGCTACCTAGCTAATATGCCAGATATTGAAAGAGGTTATATAGGCTGCCTCATGACAATCAACTAAATTCAATAATGAACAAGTTCTATGTGTATATTTTATTCCGTTAGTAATCCATCAGATACAGTGTTGATGTCAGTCTAAATGATGGGTCAGGTGTCAATGGAAGTAGGTGTCCATATCTGAGGTGGACAACGAATTCCAGTCCCCATTTTGCAGTTTCCAAATCTCATAATCAAAATTTGATGGCAACCCCAATGATTTTCAATGGCAAGGTATTCCTGCCATCCATCAAAATCCTCCAAAATTTCTGTAAGCCCCGTCCCCCACCCCCAATCTTCCCATGACATCAATACATACCTATTGCTGCCTTTAAACACTGATTTTTTTTTAATTTTAAAATTATAGCCTTGAGCCAGCATTCAAATCTGCTCTTGAATTATTTTTCAGATTTATTGGTATTCCTATCCTGATCCTCAAGGATAATAATCTACATGATAAGATATTCAATTGAATAATTTAATTCCGTTTAGCTTGTTCATTTTTTATTATTTAATTGTTTTAAGAAATGCCTGTATTTTATAGAATGCATGTTTCAAATGCCATTACAGGTTCAAATTCTTCAGCAGGATTGTAACATTCTACGCCATGATATTCAGCTATCTCAGGAGAGATTACAGAAAGAACAAGAGAAGATAGTTCAATTAGAGCAGGAATGTGTACATCTTAAAGCTGATCTAGGTATTGGAATTAAAGCCTTGGATATTTTATATTTCTTAAGCCAACTCTGGTTATCACTTGATGATCAATGATAGATCAGCTAATTAAAAATATCTTTAATTGCCATTTTTTTCTTGACTTCTTTTAAGCTGTAACTGTTTTTCAAGGGAACAAAGGACCAGTTTTGTTGAACAAAGAAAGTATACGTCAAAGTTCTAAGATAGTTGTATGAAGTTTATCCTTTGTCAGTGAAGTGGAAAATATATTTTATCATGCATGAAATTCAAACATAGGAAGGTTTGTATATTTAAACAAAAATAAATGCTAGTCCACCTTTAGAATGAAATGAATACAAGAGGAATATCTGAGTAAACTGAAAAATCACACTAATTGCTGCTTTTTGGAAAAACAAAAAATTATAATATACTTGAAAAATCATTCATGAAATAAATGAGAAATTGGTTATTAGCCACTCAGTTATAAAGTCTACTGGAATTCCAGAGGTAGAGTAATGTCAAGAAAATAATATCTTGTTTTCACTGGAAGGTCTTCATTGAGGCAAGCCACTGCTCCTCTTGTAAAGTGCTCCTCTTGTATATCTGCTATTACAATAATTTTAAAATGATTTCATGTTGGTGATCTATTGATGTAGGTCTTCAAAAATATAACTAGGCCTCCTGTGGCAGATTGAAACAGGACAGCATAATCATTCATATAAGTAACTATAGATGTTACAGGAAATGCTTTGGAGATGCTCTCATCAAATCAGCTTGCAAGTTTAAATCTAAATGCAGAAAAATGTTGTTTTGGATTTCATAAATGCATACAGTAATCTCTAGGCAACTCCTGAGTGTGTTACTTAAAAATACAGCTTGCTTGGAGAGCAAAATCTTTGTATCTGTTTTGTTGTTGTTGTTATTGTTCTTTATTAGAGAAGAATATTAGTTAAGCAGTTAGATGTCTGATTAAAACAGCTAGCTGCATTTTAATTTTTTTGTAGAATCCCGAGACAAAACCATTTCCAAGCAAATTGAAGAAGTCCGAGTAAGTATAAAAAGAAAACCAGCGGGTTGAAAATATATTATAGAAATAGCAATAGCACTTAGACTTATATGCTGCTTTACAGTGCTTTTGCAGCCCTCTCTAAGTGGTTTACAGAGTCAGCATATTTCCCCCAATAATCTCCATCCTCATTTTACCCACCTCGGAAGGATGGAAGGCTGAGTCAACCTGACTTTAACTTCACTACAAAAGAAGCTTTTTGCTAATACATGAAGAGTTGCGCTGGAGAGAACCATTATGTAAAATGCAAGATATGTTGATGATTCTGGTTTGTAGTCCACCAGCCCTTGCCTGTTTTCAATTTTTTTTCCCTAAAGACAATTAACCTTATTTTCATCTAGGCTACACAGCTGTCTTTGAACACGGCACAAGAAAAGAATAGAAAGTTTCGATCAAAAATATTTACTTTGCAAGAGGTAGCAAGTAAGGCACAGGTAAGAAATATTCCTGTTATTACAAGCTTGTTTTAAATTACTGGTAGTCCTCTTTTAGTGTCTATAACTGGGACTGGCAATTTGGTCATTAAGCAAAGGAATAAACAGTGCTTATGATTCAGCTTTCCTTTGCTTTATAGACCAGTGAAGGTTGTAAATGTAAGAACTGGTTGTAATTTATTTTTCATGGTAATTGTAAATGGTTGCTAAGTGAAGCAATTGCTAAATGCGGACTACCTGTATATAGGGCACAAGAGACAAATGTCTGTAAAATCTGTGTATTTTTTCCTGTGTGCTATTCTAATTTGCTTCTGAAAAAGAAGTTTTCAGTTCTTAGGAAAATTGGGAATGTGAGATTTACTGGTCAAAGAGTAGGAAATGGTCATCGCAAAACATTGCTCCTGAACTTTGGGAAACTATCAGCCAGGCAAAGAGGATGGGAGGGGGGGAAACCAGGATCAAGTGGGGATGGTGGTGGTTGCTGCAAGGGACCTAGGATTGACAGAGACACACATACCCTTCAATTCCATGGAATCTTATCCATTTATTTTCAAAAGAAGAGAAGCAGCCTGGGAAGATTCTTATAGATAAAATATAAAAAACAATACCTATCACCCATTTATGAACAAAACCCCAGGACTAGATGTGTACTGTTTTTTGTTTTTTTTAAAGTAAGAGCCAAATCTAGTCATCTTGTCAGGGAACTTGTATCTATTGCTGTAGAAAATCTGTTTTCTTTTTCAGAAACTTAATCAGCAGTTGGCTCAACAGTGCACAGAACTAAATGATGCTCTTCAAAAAGCTACTGAGGAAAATGCTCAACTTACTTCAGATCATCAGGCTGCTCTTCAGGTATGAAGTACATTTTAATATATATATATATGTAAGTTGTCAGTTAAAAGCAGTCAATAGTTAGCTTCAGGTGCATGGCCTAGCCTTTTTATTCATTTTATTTATTCATATTGCCACCCATCTTGTTAGATTCTAGATATAGATTCTTATAGATAAGAATCTAGCTATGTTTTGTAATAGATCAACTGGATGGAAACAATGTGGTAGACAAAGGAGAACTTGTGTATTTGTTTTAAATAGCCGAGATTTCAAGTCTCCATCAAAATATATTGTTAAAATCTATGAAGGAGAAAAGGGAGAATATAGATACGGCTGACGTTTGAGATCTGTCTTGTAGCAGTCTCACAAACATTTTATTGTATATTGCACAGGATCCCCTTTTTGAGGGAGATAGGCAGTTCAAAAAGTTGAAAAATAATAATAAACTGAAAAACTTGCTGAAAGAAAAGTCAAGCAAAGAATTGCTGGATCCTCATTTCTGCTAATGTCAGGCTTTGTTTATTCACTGTGAAGTTGGAAACAGAAGGGAAATTAGCTGGGCAGCCCTTACATTGACAAAGTAAATTTCAAGTGCTGATCTAGTTCGTTTTGGAAATTAATTCATCATTTCATACCTTTACTTATGTTCTGTTTCCTTGTTTGCTTAGCATTTGTTGCTCCAATGCAGAGGGATTCTGAATAGGTTCCATTCCTTTCCTTTAATAAGAAAAGTAAAATAGCAAAACAATATTAGAAAGATCATCTGTCAGTTACCAAAAATTACTATGGCCACTGAAGAACCATAAGCATCCAAACACATGTCAAGTGGGTCCCAAACTCATTCAAGTTTCCTTCCCAGAGTTTTTTTTTTATAAAAAAGCAGTTTTTTATTCTTTTTGTAAAATTCAACAGGGTTGGGCTATTTTGATCTCAGTAAACTATTCTAGTGAAGAGGGCTGCAACTGAGAAGGCTCAACTTCTGGACCCTATAGAGAAGGGATCTGAAGCAAGCTTGCCCTGTTCAGTCTTTTTGGATGGGCAGGTAGAACTGTGAGGAGGCAGGCCAAAGATATCCAAGTCCTGAACCATAAAGGGCTTTGGTGAATTCTAGACCTTGAATTGCACTAGAAGCCAACTAGCAATCAGCGCATTCTGGAGATAGGAGTGTTAGATGTTAGTTTGGTACTTCCATTGGTTGAAGCAGGCTGTAACCTGCGCCAGCTCAAGCTTCTGGATGGTGTTCAAAGCAGTTCCATGGAGACAAAATTAAAGCATGAGCTACACTGAGCAGTGGCTGCCAATTCAGAATGGTCATAGCTGATACAGCAGATATAATTGATTGGTTGGTTGGTTGATTTTTATCCTGCCTTTGTTATTTTATAAATAACAAGATAGCAAACATCCTCTGATTTTCCCGCACCTCAACAATCCTGTGAGATGGATGTGGCTGAGACAGAAGGACCAGACCATAGTCACCCAGCTGGCTTTCATTGCTAAGGAAGGATTGGAACTCAGTCTCTTGGTTTCTGGCTTGGTGCCTTAAACACTAGACTGAACTGGCATTCATTATTGTTACCTACATGTTCATAAATTCTTTTTTTCCCCTTTTTTTCCCATTAAGGTGGAACAGGAAAAAATGCATCAGAAACTGAAGGAAAAAGACTTAATTTTGGATGCTGCTCGAGCCAGTGTTACGGGAGAGCTGCAAGTTGTGCAGAAAGAAAAAGCGCAGCTCCAGAAAGAACTGTGAGAGGAAATTAAAATTTGTGTGGTTGTTTCCCAAGTGTGACCCGCTTTCTTTCCTGTCCTGCTGTTTTCTGTATTTGTCCCTTAGTTTAGCACAAGCTGTACTTTATTCACCTTCTTGCACTGTCTTCTGAAATTTTTGAAGAATGTAGAGGATAACAGGACTGCCACACAGTTGTGTTTATTCTGCAGAGAAGACTTGCGAACTGAGCATGCTGAATGCAAGAAGAGGGACTATAAAGAAGACACCATTGCCTCCGAAAAAGGCCGCCTGGAGTGTACAGTTTCCCAGATCCAAAATGAATTGGAGACAATTATACAGGAGCGAAATTCTTTGCTGAATGAGAAAAAGATACTTGAAGAAGAGGTACAGTGGCTCTTTATTGTGGTTTTATGGTAAAATACACATGTAATATCAGAAGGATATTACATATTCATTAGAGAGAGGCAGACTTGTATTTGGAAGCTTAGTAAAAAAAACCAAGAAGATGTTTGCTGCTTTGTATAATATACTCCTACCAAAATGGCACATACAGGTGGTCCTTTACTTACAACCGCAAATGAGCCCAAAATTTCCACTGGTAAGTAAGACAATTATTAAGTTAATTTTGCCCCATTTTACAACCTTTCTTGCCACATTTGTTTAGTGAATCACCGTGGTTGTTAAGTGAATCATTCAGTCATTAAGTGAATTTGGCTTCCTCCATTGATTTTGCAACTGTCAATGCCATAAATACATGCCAGTTGCCAAGCATCTGAATTTTGATCATGTGACCATGGGGATGTTGCAACAGGCATCAGTGTGAAAATTGGTCATAAGTCATTTTTTTCAGTGCTGTTGTAACTTCGAACAGTCACTAACCAAATGGTTGTAAATTGAGGACTACCTATACTAAGAGTATATGCAAGATTTGAATTGACTGAAAAGAATATTTCTCTGCTACATTTTTTAAATAAAATTTGCCCCAGAAAATAGCATAGAAAACCAGTATAATCTGCATGGTATTTGATGAGTTGTCGCTAATCACTGCTGATTCAGATTTTTACAAAAGTAACCATTCCTAATGTACATCAAGAAAAATATATATATAATAGATTAGATCTTCCTTGAAGTGTTCGGCAAAAAACTATTTTAATTATTAATTGCAGTCGCAGCAAACAATACAAGAAACAAGAAGAACGATTGAAAAGTTGGAAGCTGAACTAATGGAAAAAAAGGTACAGCATTATAAACAAGTGTTCAAAGTATTGAGGTTCCCATTGGCCAACCGTTAAGTCTGTCAATTGATTTGCAATTCATTGGGTTGTAAATCCAGATTTGCTTGGTATAAACTTGGAAAAACATAGGAGGCATCCCTAAACCTGGCCTATTATTTTTAACCTCTGTTTAGTTACAGATTTTGTTCAAACACTTATTTGGTGAAATGATCTAGTAGGTTAAGGTTATTTTAAAATTCTTTGACAGCAGTTCAAAACTGGGTCTTCTTAACGATGCTAAACATGAGGTAAACATTTTTTTTTTTTAAACAGACTATATTGACTAGATAAATACATGATAATCACATTAAAGGTATTAATTTTAAGCTGATGTTTATAAATAGACTAATTATTTGTCATTTTTAGTAATTTTAGATGTTAGCACCTGATGCTGTACATAACTAGCAATTATCTGGCTCCCTCTGCTGATAGAGAAATATCTAGATATGTTTTATTTACCAGATGGTTCAAACTGAGAAATTAACCATATTTTATGGCACCTGAAATGTAGTCTTCGTTTCCTTTTTAAGTTTGAAATTAATTGTCTGCAAGAATCAGTGAAAGCACTAGAGAAAGAAAGAAGGGAATTTCTGGAACAGGATGCTGCACTTAAGCACCAAAAGGTATGCAACTGAAAAAGTAAAACATGGCAAAAAATGTAAAGTCATTTGATGATCTCTCTTTTCTTCCAATAAAAAAATAACCCTCAACAAAAAGGAATGTTAAGGGGAAAAATCAATACTTTTTTGCAGTGTCATTGGAAGTAAAGGTTTATTTTAATCATATCTGCAGTTTTCACAGCATCTGTTTCATTTGACTTAGTTCCCCATTTTATTTTTACATTCAGGACTGGTCTTATGTCTCAGGCAAAGAAAAGTTTAGTGATAACCTTTCACCTGTTTCCTGTCAACGCTGCAGGTTCATTGTTGTTAGAGGACATTGCTGTGTTAACCCAGCAGCCTGCTTGTTCTCTCAGTTTTTTTGGGCATTATCCTGTGGTCAGCATTGAAGTGAGATTCTGCAGTCAGGATGTGACTTGAACTAAGGTGTTCTGGGCCATTATCCTCTCTTACTTCTGGTTCCCTTAATGAGTCTCCACATAAATCCTTGAATTTTTTTTTATAGTGCAGGAAACTGATTCCCTTACTACAAGGGAATGGGGCTGACTCAGTAACAATGGTTACTTTTATGTGCAACCTATTCAGCTTTTCTTCTCAAAAAGCAACACAGTTGTCTATTTATGCAATAATATGAATACAGAACCTTATTATCATCTGAGTTAAGATGGGTGGACTTCAACTCCCAGAATTCTCCAGCCAGTATCCTGACAAGAGAATTCTGGAACTCGAAGTCCAAACATCTTAACATTGCTAAGATTGAGAAATAATCTATACTCTCATATAAGGCCATCTACCAACCATCAAAATGTTAAAAAAAACCATGAAAAATGTGCCACCTAAAGATAAGTTGACATTGACATTTTTGTATCTTTTTAATTTTCACCTTATCTGTGATAGTTTTTTGGTTAATTTTCCACAGGTTGGCGTATCTGCAAATGTATGTGGGATATATGGCTAATTTTAAAAAGTATTACTGTATACACAGTACTGCAGATAAGCCAAATGCAATTTTTTGGATATAAGAGCATCTAAAGCTCTTGTAAGTTTTAGATTGAGGTATGGGAAGAAGAGTGTTTGAAATATTTTTTTTGAGTTTATGGATAGTGACACACCCTGAGAGTCTTAGGGCAAACTAAAAATACTTTCAATAAATAAATTGAATCTATGTTTTGGAGAAAAGAAACATTTACTATAGATATCTCCAGAATGGAAGGCCTAACTACTCAAACTGTAGTTTTGATATCCTTGGTTTACAGAGAACAGGCTCCTCTGTTTTCATCTTGCTAACCAGTGTTTTCTCTTTTATTATGCTTCAAGCTAATGGAGACAATTTATGACTGCTTCATTTCTTCACCATTTGCTAAAGACACTGGAATCACAATAGAATGAAAGCAAAGAAAAAGAGTGAAGAGAGAGAAATATCTAAACCTGAATGGGGAAAGCCACGTGCTTTAGCTTAGTGAGCATAAGACAATGACTGGCCCATCAGCCAGTAAAACAAGTTTGAAAAGTTAAAAGGATAACAAAAAGGGGCATATGCTAAAGGGAAAATTCAGGTATCTAAACTGTTGAAAGGAGGATCATTCTTGAGCTTTCTATTCACCACCTTGTACTTTCTCCTGATCATTAGATCTATACTGTTTTTCAGTAAAATCCCTTTAGAGACACTTCTACTGCTGCCCTCCTGAACAATCTCTTTTTATTTCTGGAGATGACTGGGAAGAATAAAATCTGTTTTTGAGAATGCTTGAACCATCCTATGTTTTCCATCATTGAATCCTGGTCTTCATGAAGACAACTCATAAATGTGTCAATAAACTAAAAAAAAAAGACCTCTTCAAGCTGAAACATGGTAGACTGTGCCTCTGGTGTCTTTTTCAAAAATGTATTTATCAAACTTTTTTAAAGGGAAAAAAGAGGCAAGCAAGTGAAAAGAGAAATAATAATTGCTTCTGATATCTTAGAATTTTTACTAGATTTGTATGTTATGAAATGTTGTAAAAAAGAGAGAGTTGACTTGAACACTTAAAAACATTTTTTGAGCAGTTTGCTTTTAAAGCCAGGAATGAGAAATTTGTATGTGATCCCCACTTCAAGTCTTATAGTTCATCCCATTGCTGCAGTGTCTAAAACCATTCTTGATTTTAAGAGAAGAGCAAGTGCTAATCCCTAACTTCACCAATCTGATTCTGACTTTATAAAATTACACCTGCAGCATAGAAAGTGGCTTCTGTGGCACTTCTGGAGTACTTGAACATTATCTGAAATTTCTCTTTCAGGTTCTTTCACTGAATTCCAACTGCTGTTTTTTGTTTGAAACATATTATAAACAAACAGTTTATAAACCTGAAAACTAAACAAAGAATAGAAATTAAAAGATAGGCTTTGTAGACACAAAGTTGATCATTCCTGTGGCACAGAAATTTTAAAAAAAGACTTGGTTGTGTTGTCTAGGAGATCATGGATATTTTCGGATGACAGTGAAGAAGAGGAACAGGAAATAAATAAGAGTGAAGACATACCTAGGAATAGTGACATTTTAGTCATTAAATTGATAATGTCACAATTGATACTGTAATCCTATAAATCTTTTACTTAAAAATATCACCTTACAGGTATTCAGTACTAATTGGAATAGAAAACTCTTGTTAAGCAGTACAGTCATACATTGACTGCATCGCTTAGCAAAGGTAGTCCTAGTTCTCTTTGTTAAGCTAGTCATTAAGTGACTCGTGACGGTGGCTTTTTACGTCTTGCCAACTTCTCCATTGACTTTGCTTGTGGGAAGTTGGCAGGGAAGGTGACAAATCACAACTGTATGTCTGTGTGACACTATGGCAAATGGAAGTGAGGACTGGTGGCTGAAATGAAGCCTCATGACCCTGAAGGTACTATGACAACCAAAACTTTGAGGACTGGATGTGACTGCCACTTGTTCAGCACTGTCATTAAGTCCAATCAGACATTAAATGAGGACCGCCTGTAATTTTAATGGACTGTACTGAAATGACAGTCGCTTTAATATTACAAGGAGAGTTAGAGAGGATGCTCAGTAAAAAATAAGGCATATGCCTAAGTGTGCAAAAGTATATGACATCATGAGGAATAGATGTATTTAAATAACACAACAATTACCTACTGATATATTTAAGACTATTTTGATTTCACCTGTTGGAATCTGACCTTTTAATAATCTTACACTATAAGCTTTTGCAATTTACTTGTAGATTCTGTGGGATTCTGTTCATAATAGTTTCTCCAGACATTTTAGAAAATGTTTAAGCTGAAAGCCATCTTTCATTTCCCCTAGCTGAAAGTACAGCAACTGGAAGAAGAACTGCAGTCCCTCATATATGTGCAATCAGAAAATAATCAGCTCCGCACATTTTGTATAGCCCTGAAGGATGAATATGATCAGGTACTCCATAAATGTAATAGACATAAAGTGTCTACAGCAGGGGTGTCACACTTGATTTCATTTGGGGCTGCATCAGGATAGTATTTGACCTCGGGGGACCTGGGGGGGATGGCCAAGGAGGGTGTGGCCAGCTCAACGTCGCTCGTGTCGGGGACACCTCTGGTTGCCAAGTGCTAAGACAGGACTTCTCTCAGACCTTCCCTCACTCTCATTATAATTTCCTTCCTTCCTTCCTTCCTTCCTTCCTTCCTTCCTTCCTTCCTTCCTTCCTTCCTTCCT
>JANHFM010006628.1:139220-152161 GCA_032468115.1 Grayia smithii
CTATTCTGGGAGTTGAAGTCCACAAGTCTTAAAGCTGCCAAGTTTGAAGACCCCTGATATACAGTATTAGGTCCTGGGAGACGTGAGGAACAACCCTTTGCTGCTCTATTTTTCACTGTAGCACCACAAAGGTAGGAAGTGTGACAGAATAGTGCTGACTGTTATTTGATAGTTGGGAGAAAAAACAGCGAAGGTGATTTTTCAAAATACTTTTTTGAATTATAACTTCCTCTTAGGATGGAATAGATGGAATGATGACATCTGATCACAAAAGTTTTTCTTACTTCACAACAGAGCAGATTTTCAATTGATTAAACTTCCTGAGATACTTTAGAAAGAATATAGGGATAGTTTTTAAGCTAGAGATCTACCTTAATTTACCTGAATAGTTAGCAGTAGTTATTTTCCATACACCACTGGTCTCTCTGGAATAAACAAGAAAAAAACCTAAGTGCAAATTATTTATTTCTATTTATTCAATTTTATAGAATATATCATTGTATTTTTGCCACCATGATTTTTTTTCTGCTTCTGTTAAAAATCACTGCATCTCATAGTCAAACAGTGTGCTGTTTACAATTTGTGCACTATACAAATACCCATGCACACATTCCAGTCACAGTGCAACAGCCCAAATGCCCCAACAATAATCCTGCCTGGTTTCCCAGGCTCAATCAGTAGCCAAATGCATTCCCCCAAGCCACATCAGAAAGAAACCCTCCATAAATATATGAAAACTTCAACCTCAGAAAAAATTCAGTAAAGAAATGAGCCACCCAGAATCATGTGGGAGAGAAATGTCATAGAAACAGCAATTATAAGTAAGTATGCACTAGACAACAAACAAAATTTACCGACAGTCTCAAAGCAAAATATATTCTAGGCATTTTAAAAAGTTAACAGCAGCCTAAAAAACATGGTTAGAAGCTAAATCTTAATCACTTAGCCTAAGATTTTCAGTCCATTGTGATGTCAGAGCCAAATGGATAACTAACCACAACAGGAATACTTTGAAGGTAATATATTGGCATATTATGATGAGAGTGCACTCAAACACCACACCCAAACTCTGACAACAGCCCTACACTGTATTAGTGGCCATTTCATGGCCTCATTGCTACCTACCTATATGAAATTCCACATAATGAATCTTTAAAAAAACAGCTGGAAGTTCCTCTGGGATTTGCCTTGGATGGACTCTCTTCTTCTGGGTTGGCCCTCTCTCAGTCACTCAGCCCAGCCTTAGCCAAAAGATATGACTAAGCTGATTAAAAGCAACAATCACAAATCTCAACACAAAGTTCCAGTTGCAACAGTTCAAAATGTCTGGAGTTTTATTCAAAAATCAAAATTGACCCACGATGTTTGTTTTTTGTCAAGTCAGTTGAAATGTTGGAATAAGCTGCAGCACCATCACAGACCATTACTTATAGAGAATATTTGTAGCTCAAAGTTGAAATGAAATTCCTGTGATTGAGAGTCATTGCACTGCCAAATGGATGAATAGAGTTGTGAACAAAGTGGCTGCGTCTACTCCTTCATTTGTCACACCATAGCATTTAAATTTGATTGATTCTCGGACCATATTCTTGCTATGTCTATGATCCTGAATATCCTCTCCCCATTCCATGGTGATGTAATAGTGAAAAATGATAGAATCTCAATTGTGAGACTCGGGCTCAGGTTTACTGGAGTCCTTTCATCTTACCCTAAATGTCAATATTTTTTTTCTTACTTTTTCTGTATCTAGATGAGAGTTATCTGTTATATTGCATCTTTTGTGTGTTAATTTCACTTATAAAATAATAAATAAAAAAACTGCCAACAGTAAGTGAAATCCCCATGTTCTGAGGAGAAACTGACTTTGAACCTGGCTGGTACAGCTTTGTCTGATAGTTCTTTGTCATTTAATTCTCTGAAAGACCACAGAGAACTGTTGAAAAGTGGAATTGGTAATTCAGGGGTAGAACATATGCATTGTGGCTAGATTTAATCGGTGGCATGCCTTTGTTCACTCTCCAACTAGAACTAGAAAATACTATCAGCAATTGCTAATACTTAAGTAGATGAACCATTGGCTTGATTTAATATTGGACAAATCTCTTCATCCCTAAAGTGAATTTGTTCCACAATCTTAGATAAATCAGAATCCCCTACATCAATAACTTAAGAGATAATGGTAGCTATCTATTGTACAAAGCTGCATCACTTCTCTAGCACATTTCAGGCACTTGTAAGGTTGCAGGACAGGCATTTCATACATGATAATGATTTATTCTGCACTGAAGGCACGGCATCTTTTTCAGTGCTCAAGATAAAGATGGAGCTTGCTGAACCCAGAAAATTGCTTTTCACAAAAAATGAAAACGTTTATGTTCTAGCCTTGTCTATTCTGCGTTGCAGCTACAATTTTCCTCGTTTTCAAAGGACGAGATGTTTACAGAGCGCATTGTCTGATATTCTTCAACTAGGACCATTTGCTTGTAAAAACGGGTACTCTGCCCCTGGTCTATGCCTGGGACATGCAAAATAGTTGTTAGACCAGCTGCTCATTGCCTGCCATGTTGTCGTTCTACAGCTGGCAAATCTACAACGCAAGCTGGAAGAATCGAAGGAAGATAACATCAAAATGACCACAATTCTACAAAATGTGTTGGCTTCTCATAACAAGATGCAGGTAGCTCTGGAAAAGGTGCAGACTGAATTGGATCACAAAGATTCTGATATTGCTGGCTTGAAGAAAGAAAGGTAAAAGAGCTTACCAATCCTTCCACTTTGTATATTGCTCAGTATGGCCAACCAAATGGTTTTTATATGTGTGGTAGAATACCATTAGTGTCCACCTTCAAAAAAAGTCAAATATACAATATCAGGATTTGTTAGGAAATGTTTCAAGATATTCTATTTTGGCAAATAAGAGGTTGTTTAAAAAAATCTTTACTAGGCAATATTTGAGATTTGTGGGGGGGACGGGGGACACAAGCACATTCTCTCAGTATACCTATTCTTTGGGCTATTTCTCTTCTCATATGTAGGACCCAGAATGAGCAAAGAATTCAGACGCTGGAAGAAGAGCTGGAAGAATATCAGAACAAGCTAGTTTTGGACTCCCAGCGCAATGCAAAGGTAAAAAGCAAATCAACTTCCAGTAACTAAAATAGATAGTCTGTTCAATCTGGGATTTGGGACTGAACTAACAGAAATGACATTCTCTGCTGATGAAGTATTGATATAATTTGGTTGAAATGGAAGAGGGCTTACTCTTTGTGTTGTCATTTACAGTGTGAGGTTAATAGCAAGATAAATGGTTGACACTAATTGCAATAAAAATGTTCCCAGGCCCTCTTTTGTTTTGATTTTTTTTTTTGGGGGGGGGGGAGATTGCAGAATTATATATATCCTTTATTATTTTTCCAAATAACTTAAGGTAGCGAACATGTCCACCTATTTCCTCCTTCCTCCTCCTATTTTCCCCACAACAAGAACCCTGTGAGATGAGTTGGGTTGAGAGCAATTGACTGGCCCAAAGTCACCCACCTGGCTTTCATGGCTAAGGTGGGACTTGAACTCATAGTCTCCTGCTTTCTAGCCTGGCATTTTGCAAACTGACTGTTGGGAGGGCCATGCCCATTCACAAAATGGTTGCCAGAGCAAATGCAGTTATGGCCATATGAAGCATTTTAAATATATGAAATATAGTTGGTGCAGGAAGCCTGGCAAATGCCAAGTGAAGCATCTTTGGGCACATTGGCTTTCTAGTAATTGGCTGCATTTCACACAATTTTTGTCACCATGTGCTTTCTTCTGTACTATAAAAGTTGAACTCACTTCGTAAATCCCTGGAAACCTCCAAACTGGACAAGAAGAAACTTATCCAAAATTTAGAGCAAACTCTGCAGACCAATAGTGCCTTGGAAAGCAAACTCTCTCTTCTTCAAGATGAGCTGGAAAGCAAAGAAGCAGAATGCCAGCAATTAGTGCAATGCAGGTCAGATTTTGTTTACTTATATATGCATTTCCTGCTGCCTTTTAGAACCTCTAGGTCAGGGGTCTCAAACTGAATTTCTTCGAGGGCCAGATCAGCATTGTAGTTCTCTGCGAGCTGGCCGGGGGAAGAGGAGGAGATGGGATGGACGCTTCCTGCAGCAGCCCGTTTTCAGCCTGGACAGCTGCCTGCAGCACTTTCCCAGCCAAAAGAGGATGCTGGGGAGCCGTGCAAGGCCCCCGCCCCTCGTTCTGGCCGGCAAAATGCTGCAGGAGGCTGTCCTTGCCGAAAATGGAGCATGAAGGGTCTCACATGGACACCCTTGCCCGTTTTGGCCAGCAGAATGCTGCAGGAGGCTGTCCAGGGCAAAAATGGACTGCGGGGGGCCGCCAGAGGCACCGTGGTCTAATCCTTTGCTATTTCCAGGCCGGCCACACAGGCCAGATTTAAGCCCCCCATGGGCTGGATCCGGCCCATGGGCCTTGAGTTTGACACCCCTGCTCTAGATAATATACCACATCATAAAGATAATACAACAAAATTGAATTTTGCAATCCAATTATAAACATAAATCTATTGGAACTACTAATTAATCCCCAGAGGTCCTCCCCCAAAAAAACGCTGTGTTATCCCTACATTCAGAAGGCTGCCTTTGCCTTGGAGGGATTGACAAAAAAAACAAAATGAAAAGAAGAGAAAGTCTCATGTACATTTTGGTATAAGCTCTTTTGCCTATTTGAGGATTTTATTTTCAAAATTGAAGAAATGGGACTGATGTCCTGTAAGAATTACTTTTCCCTCCTCAAAGGGACCAGCTCATTGAAGAAACCAAGCGGGAGACAAAGTTCTATGCGGATCGCCTGGAGACCCTGAAGAAACAGTTTCAGACTGAGCGAGAAGTAGTGAAGAAATCAGCCCAAAAAGAATCAGCCGAGGTGAGGAAAGGAAAGGGCTGTGAAGTGAGTTGGACAGGTCATTAAGCAGAGGGAGTCCCAGGTAGGGAGCATGGGGATGCCATGGGAGTGGGGAGGCCTGGCACAGTCTAGGGGCGAACCAGGGGATGCTTGGTGCAGTACAAGCTAAAAAGGCTGGAGAATGAGGACATGGCATACATCGATTGTAGGGAGGCCATGGAAAGAGGACATGAAGGTGAGTACATGAGTGCAATCGCAAGGAGACCATGGAAGCAAGGTGCAAGCATGTACAATCACAGGGACACAATAGAAAGTGTGTGCACGTGTGTAATCACAGGGCAGCCATGAAAAGGATGCACAGGATGTGTGTAATCACAGGGAATTAATAGGAGAGCATAGAATATGTATGTGCAATCACAAGGAAGTCGTAGAAAGAGGCCACAAGGTAGGTGCAAGGAGGTAAGGAGACTGCAATGCAGGCAAGTGAAGAAAGGCCCTGTGGGGCGGGGGGGAGATGTACCTTAGTGGTTTGTGACCTTCCCTGCCAGCTTCCCCAGTGACTCTCTAGAGCAGCCAGTAGGGAAGGTTGTAAATGGCAATCTTGTGATTGTCAGATGCTTGGCCACTTGGGTTCTAAACTTGGCAACTTGAACTTTGGGAATGGTCATAAGTTCCTTCAGTGCTGTTGTAATTTTGAATGGTTGCCGAACAAATGGTCTTAACTCAAGTGCTACCTGTAACATGCTTCCTTTGGGATTCATATCAGTGATATTAAAGAACCTAAGAAGATGCAGTTAAGCCTGGTTTATGTCACTCACTCTATAATGAGAGACCATTGACTGCTTCAGTGGTCTTCTCTGCCAGTTATGAGTGATGGATTTAATACCGCTTAACAGAAAGAGTCTAGGATTTAAGCAGAGATTCCTAATACTCTAGAAAAGCTTTATATATCACTAAACGGAAGCCAGATAAAAATTATTCCCCAAGTAGGAAGCCAAAATTTATGAGCTTTTAGAATGAAGGGACAAAGTAAGAATCCAGACATGGCCTTTATCTTCTGCATTTTTTCAGATGAATTATGAATTGCCTCTATCTCTACCTGATAGGTTAAAAAAGCTCTTGAAGAGGCCTGCTCTAAGTCTACCGAAATATTACGCTGCAACAAAGAACTGCGGGCAAAAGTGATAGACCTGGAAGCCGCATTGACAAATCAGAAGGAGAAGGTAAAAAAGCAGAAAATACTAATCACCCAGTACTTCAACTCCAAGACCAACAATGCACAAAATGCAGAAAAAATCAAGGTAAGTTCATGGATTTGGTTTCCTTTGAAAATAGTTATTCCTTCTTTGAAAATAGTTATTTGTACGGCCTGCATCTACTTTCACTGCAGCTGTTTTCAGTGGGACATCATATGTAAAGTTAGAATGGAAGTTTTAGCACAGGGGTGTCCAACTGGCAGCCCACGGGCCGGATGCGTCATGCACAGGCACTCCCACCCCAGCTCCACAAAGAAGAAAAAATTCACAAAACATCACGTGATAGCAACGTGACGCCGCAAGTTCAACACCAGTGTTTTAGAGAAAACAATAGAATGTGGTCTGGATGCAAAATCTCTACCTGTGAAATGGCTGGCTCTTTAGTGGTGCTGAGACAAAACGAAGTTTTTTGAAGGCAAAAAGTGTGCATTTTCTCTCCAAAGAAGATTTAGATTAATAAAGCCAATCATAGTTTTCAGCAGAGTGTGGGAAACCTGACAGTACTGTGACAGCCAGAAAGGATAAACAAATAGGTTTAGCCTGTTCATCATGAGCAAAACTCATGATTTCATTAGAGTTAGGGTGAGATGGGGCAAGAAATTCATACACCGCTTAGTTTTAATAACTACATCTTAATTGCAGTTTTCCATTGTTGTTGATACTGCAACTGATTGGCAGCCGATTCAGGCAAAGTGAAGCGCAAAGCTTGGATTTTATGTTTCTACTTTATCTGGGCAAGCCTGGCCAGGATCACAATAATATTTGCAGCCTCTCTCTAATTTCCTGAAAAGGAGGATCCTTCCTAATAGTCTGAGCCTAGTTTATGAACTGGTTTAAAGTCACATAACTTAAAAAACCTGTATTTTTGAGATTTCTATCATGGATTTCTTTTCAGAATTTCTGCTTGTTTGAAATACTTTAGGTGAAGCGGTAAATAAGAGCAAGTGGCTATGAAGAAATGTGCTTGGGACCTCCAGCAGTATCACTAAAATTCTGGGCCCTTAGTATCTTGCATCTCACGTTGGAAGAAGGGCTAGTAGAAAAGGTTCCCAGTATGCAGCTATTAAGGCCCCTTATACATTGACATTTCTAGATATGGTGGGGCCAGTGCAAAGTAATGTGATTTTCTTCCTCCAGATCTCTCTGCCACTTTTTAAATTTATTTATTTCTGAGGACATTTTAGAAGACAGCCCTGGAACAGTCTTTTATTTTCTGAATTTTTACTACTGGGTTCTTCACTCTGGAGCAGTCATTGTAAAATTGAAATACCTGCCTGCTTGCTTTATGCAGCAGCCTGAAAACAGAAGGAGTACTTTGGAGTTTTGGTGCCTGGCAGGAGAGAGAGCAGACACTATTGTTTAGTATAGGTGTACTCTGACACAGTAGATACCTGAATGCTTTCCTCTCGTTGTGAAATACTTTCAGGAGATTGAATTGGAATTGAGGCAAATGGAAGAACTGAAGGACTTATACCAGAAGAAAAACTATGAGCAGGTAGCATCAAAGTTTTATAGCAAGTATTGGCTAAACTAAAACGCTTGATTTCTTCACGGAATCTGATTCTTCTTTTTTCTAGTCCCATAGTATCAAACAATTTGCCACCGAACTAACAAGCTTACAAAGTGAGATGCAGCAACTGGCCAAAAATCAGCAAGTGATGGAAAATCAGCTGGAAGAAGAAAGGAAGAGGCGGAAACAGCTTGAAGAAGAGTGCCGAGTAAGCCTCTTTTTAGCTCATAGTTTATTTCAACCGAGTATCTTAATATTTTGCCTTTAGTGACAGCTAGTGACATGTCTAATATTCTTCTTTTTCTGTCCTTTTGCTTGATAGAAAGCAATGTCTCTTAGCATTAATCTTAAATCATACTGAAATTGCTGTAGAAGAATAAATAATTGTATTATTTTGTTTGGGATTTTTTTGGTTGTTTTTTTTTCTTCTTTAGACTTTGGAAGACACCATTAAGGAGCTCAAGAAATGCAAGGCAGCTACTGAAGAGAAACTAAAAGAAGCCAGCATTGAGTCTCAACAGGTAGATGCAGAGACAAAGAGGGGGAAAATCCTGGGGCAGAGAAAAATTACTATGTTTGGAAAGGAATTAGTTTTACAGATAAGAATAAAATTGGCTTGGCATTTCTGAGCGTCTCATTACTGAAGACGTTAATTTTATGATTTGATTTAAAGTTTAGGAAGTTATCAGTATTCCAATACTTATCATATATTATCAATTACTGATGTGAAGGCTTAGGAAAATGCCACTCCTTTTTTTAAAATAATATACAGTATTTCATTTCTGATATCCTTTGTCTGCCTTAGATCTCTGCTAACCTAGAAGAAGCTCATCACTGGTTCAAGTCCAAGTTTGAGTGTCTGCAGCGGGAGCTAGTCAAAAACCGAAAAGCAAAACTGGGTGAAGAAAGTGAAGAGGAGGTCAGTATTAGAACAATGTCCACAAATGAAATACTTGCTGTTTATCTCATGTCATAGTATATACCATGCCATTTGAGAGCAGCTGATTTGGCACGTCAAGCTAAGCCATAGTATGGCTTGTTTGGTCTTAACTTCATGTTCTGTGAACTCAGCCATTTTAATGTAAAACCAGTTTGCGTGTCAGTGTGTTGTGGGAACTCATTAAGTACCATATATTCAGTCAAGGAATAGGGAACAAACATTGGCACAGTATGCAATCCAGTCTAGGACTGTTCCCAGAGGTGAACAGTAGACACCAATATCAGTAGCTGTTAAAATTCAGTGCTGATCATTGCAAAGAAGACTGTAGAAAATCTACTTCTACTAAAGAGATACACAGAGTTTACCTAAACACGGAAAGATTAACCAAAGATATGATTTCCAGCTGATTAGAAGAGCTGCCTGAAGGAACAAATTCAACAGATGCAGATTTCATAACCTGAAAGTGGAAATCGCACACTGTTGACATTGGACTTCTCAAGTCTCTTCAAAAGCTAGTTGTTTTATGCACAGAAAAAATATAACTTACCTCTGATTTGGAATATTTACTATATCATAATTCATAAATGAAACAAGAAGAGAAAACTGAGTACCTATCAGTTGCATTTAACATGAGTGAAGTTCATTTCTTGGATCACCCTCCCCTTATCTGAGACTACTTCAAAAATTTAGAATTGAGGTTAGGGTCAACTTTTTAAGGCTTGAGGAAAATGAGACATGACTTACCGGGCTACAGGAAAAAGTTGGCAGAATTGTAAACTGTGCTTTTATATCAGCCATGATATAAGCTTTTTAAGCTTTCCCAGCTTAAAAAAATCTGATTTTAAGGTATAATTTAAGTTTCACCTAAAGCTATTTTAAGGAAAAATATATTCTGAAAATTACGATTAACTCTGTTTCTTAGTTTTTCCCAAGAATGTTCACTGCAGAGATCTACTAACTAGATTTTTGGTTCTGAAATGCTTATAAATGTTTTAGCAGATACATATTTCATTTTGGTCAGATTAGAATCAAAGTATGAGGTTCTCAGTAGATTTGACATTTTCTGATAATTCTCAGCTTTGACCAAATATTCTATCAACAGAATAAGCCAGTGAAGATCCCTAGCCAGGCCTGCCTGAAGCGGTGGGAGACCAAAAATCACCTGAAGCTCATCTCCAGGAAATATTTAACAGAACAAAATAATTGATGACCTGCTTACCCAGGAGGTTCCAGGATGTAAAAGATGACCCTGCACCTGTGAACATCATGTCTCAGCTCTAGGGCCCCAGGATGTACCTGGAAGGAGCCAAATGGTAGATCATTTCAGTGTGGTCCTCCAAATACTGATGTTAACAGAGGAGAGCTTGTATGAACTAGGAATGCTCTACACTAATGAAGCAAAGTCCTCTAAACTTTAGGCACTAGGATTCAACTACCAAGTCTTTAAAATGCCTCTGTGGAACTTTTCAGACCGGAAAACTTCAAGTTTTATTAAAAATAAATTATGTGCCTCAATCTTAAACTCTTCTTGAGCGAATAAATTCCATTTTTAAAGTTACACATACAATTCAAATCTACACAGGGGATAAGTGTACAGAATCAACCTTGTCATATACACACGATAAACTTTGATATGAGTTGTATATCTTGTATATTAAGAGTTATGCTTTATTTGTAATTCAAGAAAGGAAAACTATTTGGATTTCTTTCTCTTTAAGTGGCAGATCTAAAACCTTGACCAAGCTAAATTTTATAGAGTAAGGCTGGCATCCAAACACATTTTTCACAAAGGGTGGTCTTCATGAATCCTCTCAATACAAGACATAGTTTGAGCAAATGTATCACCTCCCAAGGTAAACTGCCATGAGAGGAAAGATGTGACAGAAATAATTTTATAACTACTAAAATTATAGTAGCAAAATTCATAATTTGGTCAACTGTTTTTCACACAAAAATATTTTACTATCTGCTCTTACCTGCTTGTCCTAATCCTCACCCATCATCATTTGGGAATTGAACTATTCGTGTATGAGGTGAGAAAACAATATGAAATCCAGAAAGTTAGTAGCCCTTTTTAACATTGTCAAGTTTCATATTTATGTACATGAAGTACAAAATCAGCATTTCATGAAAAAAACGCCTTAAGTATGTCATTTGACAATTCACCAAACTATAAAATTTTTGCTCAGATTTCCAAATAAAAGTCTTACTAGGAATTGGTTCACAAATATCAAAACAACTGGCCTTTCCAAATATTTTCACCCTAAATCAACCTTTCCTTACCTCAGTGTTGTCCAGACTTGAACTCCCTGAATTTTCAGCAATGATCTGGTAACTGGTATTCAGAAATAGAAATGACAAGGGAATCCAGATTGAGGAAGATTATCATAAATCATGGATAACAATTATATATTTTTGAACTTTCTCTGTTCCAGATAACCACTGTATAGTATATGTTATATATCTTGTAGGGGTGTGGGATTTGTTTTTAAGAATAAAACATCCACTTTTTTAAGAACAGTTGCAGTTTGTATTTTGTTGTTCTAAAAAAGAGCACAGTTATTCCTCTTCTTAAACTATAAAATGTACTACAAGTCAATAGAGTTTATTTTTCTTAGGAAATACTATGACATACAGGTACTTTAGACTGCTACATCTTCATAATAAATTCATTTTCAATAGGTTGTTAAATGTAAAGAAATAGAACTTAGTTTAAAGAACCTGATTTTGGCCTTTGTTTTATTATCACATCCTGAAATTAACAAACAGTAACAGTTTCTCTTCTGTATCCTTTTTAAATAAGAAAAACACGCATAACAATTTGAGTGTTAATTTCTTCCAAATGAAGAAGCACAAGTTGCTAAGAAATCACGATTCTTGTAAACAATCATGCACTCTAATAGAACAAGAGACATGACAATCCCAACCTTGGCCTAAACATTGGGTATTGTTAAGGTAAGTAAGAGCCAATACTTTTCTGGAATAAGTTTTGTGTATCAAAAAGCTCTGAATATTCTTGATTCCTGTACAGATTCAAATTGGCCGTTGGTTAGAGGGTTAGGATTACGTTTCCCAGAGGAAAACAGCTCAACCTTCAACTCTATCAAGGAAGTTCTTAGATTTCTTCTGTCAAGGAAGTTTAAGTCTTCTTGTATTTCTCATTCAGTTTTAAGGAGAATCAGAGTGTTGAATTATATAATTCAAAGGCTGAAGTCCATTCATGATGTCTCTATCTTGACCATTCTTCCATCAGTCTCTTCCAAATCTCCACATAAAAGCAAAAAGCACATGTTTATAGAGCTGCTTTCCCTTTAGAAACAAGGAAAGGAATTCATCTCACTGACCATGTGTATAACTTTGTCCTCATACAGTTCCATATGTATACAACAGTTTGCGAGCCATTCGAATATTTCCACTGCTCTGATAAATGAGTGACAAATTGAAAGTGATATCTCTCCGTAAGTCTGTCTGGTCAGCTTCTATTCCCTAGTTTAAATGAGAAAAATATTTTAACAAGTCACAAAGTATCTTTTTCCCAGAATTTATATACATAAATTTATATATGAATTTATAATTTATTTTTAAAAATTTTAAAGGAAGTTTAAAAACTAATACAAACTAAGAAAAGTAAAAAAGAAAAAGATACAAATAATAGGCTACTAATCTGATTTACAGCAGTTACAGAGTTATAACTCTACTCTTATTCTATGGTTACAACATGGATTCTCTTCTTTATATAATCTACCTAATCATCAAAACCATAAATTATAAGTTGATTTTTTTCTAATTATGGAAAAAGTACACAAGCAGTTTTCAGTCAGCAATAAACATAGACATTGTCTTTCCCTGAATCCAAATCTTTAGAATAGTTTAATTTGGGGGAAAAAATCCTATATGTGGAAATATAATATGGCAATTACATTTTCTGGAATCTTCTAAAACAACTTTAAGTAGGGGTAAATCTTTTACCTCGGCACATTGCAAAATTGACTATATTCTGCTTGGCCGTTTCAAAGGTTTTAAATTGCATGTGACTATGCTTGGAACAGTAGTAAAATACCAGTTTGAGTTACAATTTTCTTAAATTTCAGGACAGAGTTTGGAATCATAAAAGCTTTGTGGGATAGGCAAGAGAAGGCAAAACAGGTTCCCTCCAAACATTTTGGGGAATTGTCATCAGCATTATCAGGAAAACCATAAATATTTAAGACACAAAATAAGGTTCCTTAAAGCAGGTGTAAGACAATAAAAGTAAGGCTCTTTCCTCTACCTTGAGCAGAGGTGGATTCTGAATCTTCTTACTGCGGGTTCACTCAGGATTGTGCTTTGAGCGCGT
>JANHFM010006628.1:154506-164986 GCA_032468115.1 Grayia smithii
AAGTACCCTGGGCCTAAGCCATGTAGGGCTTTAAAGGCAAGTACCAGCACCTTGAAGCGCACCCAGAGGATCTCTGGAAGCCAGTGCAGCTCGCGCAGGAGAGGTGTAACACGGGAATAACACGGTGCTCCCATAACAACCTGTACCAGTACATCTATGGACCATTTTATTTTTTGAAGTTAAAAAAAAAAGCAGCTGTTTTGGGCAAGTGGGCACCTGAAATTTTGATAGAATGGCTGTAGTGGAGTTTGCCTATCTTTAATGAGTAGGAAAACTCCACTACAGATGGGCAAGATAGAAACAACTCACAAAGCCCCCATTTATCACAAGGCATATTGATGAGGTTGCTGTTCATTACTTATCCCCAAGGATACCCTCTGCTGTTTCATAGTTTGGCCTTTGCTCGGGTGAAATGGTCCTGCTTTAATCCAAAGCATTGGTTGCAGGTATTCTTCAATTTTGTTTTTGCAAAATAGTAAAACCACAGCTTCTAGTATTTCAGTTTCATATTATTATCTACCTACAAATACACAAGACATTATTCTACATACATCTTCACACACTGCAATTGCAATTTTTAAATTAATAACAGTAAAAATCATACCAAGGGCATGCTTGAAACAACCAGATACAAAAGCATTGTGGCCATTTAGAATGCACAGTGCATGATTGTCTGGGTTCTTCAACAGCAATCGCAGACAGAAGCGATGGTGCCGGACATCTTGGGAATGCATGGTGATTTGGTTAAAGATATTCCAAAGCTGAGGCTTATTGACATGTTCCATTACCATTATCCTACAGAAGAAACGGGTGCTTTTCAGATTGTTTGCAAATGACAGAAAAGATCAGTCTACAATCATTGAGGACAACAGTGTGATCTAGTCACAAGATGGCCTCTTTCATCCCTTTTGTATATCTCCTATAATGAGCATGTTCCACATGGAGGCTCAATTCACAGAATTACATTCAAAATAAGGCAGCCCAGGCCACTCACCACTATATTACTTGACCTAGACCTAGTCTCTTTCAACTGACACAATGCATCACTAGACCCTTCAACTAAAATTATTATTTCACCAATAGTAAATTTATTTAACTCTGTGGAAGGAGGAGGAGATGAAGATATGGCACTCTGAAGATATGGCACAAAGATAGAAGGTTTGCTTGAGGTGAGTTCTCAGTAGATCTAAATTATCTAGAAAAATACTATTATCAGTAACAAGGTTTTAATTTAAAGAAATTTTGAAATGAATTTGCTTTAACCCAATCTGATTGTTGGAATGACCCACCTGATATAATTATAAGCTTTTCTAAAATTCTTGTCTAAAACTGCTGCAGAGAGACCAAAGTATTCCAGTTCTTTGCGCTTCTGCCGATCATCATAGAATGAATAATATTCCAGTGAGGAGTCCACTAGCAGTTCTGCCTCCTTGTATCGTGTAAGATCACACAATGCATAGATTGCCTTAAGGAGAAGGTTCCACCAATCCTCTTTTGTCAGAACACTTGTAAGCACCAAAAATATTGCTAGAGTCAACCATAAACCACTGTTAATTTTTACACAGACCAGAACATAAAACTAAAACATAATTAAAAACATTAATAAAAGTCTGAAGAAGTGGTTAACTTGTCTGGATTCAATAAAACCGAAGGAATATCAAAAAGCCTATTATCACTGAAAAAATTGCTCAAAGCCTACTTAACAAAGGCCAGGTTATCAACATTTACAGACTGCAATAGACAACTGATTCCACAATTTGAACAATTGAAATTGTCTTACCTTTCTTTGTTGTTTCTTGGTCATCATTATCAGAGATTTTATCTCTTGAAACTTTTATAAGATAGAGGTGTCTTTCTCCCGATTTTGAGCTAGATATTAAACATACCTGAGCTCTATTCATGGCTACCTGCAAGTTGAATATTTAAAACACATCTGAAAAAAAAAATACCCTACAGTAGCCCATTCTTTGCTTTCAAATAGTTTATTGATTTTTCAGTTTGTAACTGCATCCCAGACTTAACAAAGTGAACAATAAAAAGTGCCAAAGATCTATGATACAGTTGACTTGATCCACTTACAAAGCCGATTAAAATTGACTAGAAACCATAAATTTTCATTGTCTGAAGTCACCCATAGATACAACTGTTACAGCTTAATACAGAAAGACTCGTATCTGTAAAAACACAAACAAATCTGCACACATTACCTTTTAAATGTATAATACTTTTCTTTTATTCTGCCATGTGCACTAAATACACATATTTATTTAATGTATACTTTTATGCTATTTCCTGTACAATCTCATATTGAAGAATTACATAAAGCTATTAAAATAATTACAAAACAATTACACAAAACTATTAAACATTTGTATGAAAATGGGTAGGAGGGGGAAAAAGACAAAAATATTATTTCAAAATTCACAGTCTTCATCAGATACCTAAAAAAGGGAAAACGGGGACCTCACACACTTCAGACAGGGAACCTGTTGGCACCTTCAGGAGTCCTTTCATTAAGTTTATAATGATAAAAGAATTATTGGCCTCAAGTTGTTTGCAATCTTATATATTAAACTAAATCCTTAACCTGAAACAATAGCTACAGTTATAACAACAGCAACCTCATATGCATGTTCCAATCCGTAATCTGATTCTACATTCTTCTCCAACTCTAAGTTCTGGATTGAGCGCAATAGTAATTTGTATAGTATACATTACAGTCATCTAAAGACTATGATGACTAGGGTATGAACAACTATGATTAGATGTTTGTTTCCAGAAAAGGGCATAATTGGTATACAAACTAATCAAGGAGAGAGCCAACCAAAAATTAAGGATAAATTTTCTGACAGTTAGAATAATTAATCAGTGGAACAACTTGCCTCCAGAAGTTATAGGTGCTCCAACACTCGAGATTTTAAAAAAGAGATTGGACAACTATCTGTCTGAAATGATAGTGTTTCCTGCTTGAGCAGGGTGTTGGACTAGAACATCTCCAAGGTCCCTTCCAAGTTTATTATTCTATTATTCTGTATGCTACAGACAATAATATGAAACGATGCTAAGCGATGAACACAGTTTAACAGTAACACAGTTGGAAGGGACCTTGGGGGTCATCTAGTCCAACCCCCTACTCAGACTAGGGATTCAAACCGCCAAACTGCCGACCTTTCTGATCAACAAGCTCAGCATCTTAGCCACTGAGCCACCTAGCCATTCCTTCAAAGCAAAATATCTGAATGACTGTAGCTAATTCTGTCTCGACACCAGGACTGAACCAGAATGAAAAGGACTGAGATAATAACTATTCTCTAAGAAATCTGCAGCTATTTTGACAGATCTTTGCCAAAAAAACCAGGGTACTTGGATCTGGTCATCTATTAGCATAATCTTATAGCTGTATAATAGCTTCTTTCTTCAGAAGAAAACAGATCATTAATTATATTCTCTAGAGTAGATGGCATTACTCCGTTTCCCAAGCAATTAAACTCTTTTGATCAGCTTGAATAAATCAAGCAAGGTAACTATAACCCCCACTAACATCTAATATCATGTCGCTCCTTCCATAGCTTAAAGCAAAACATAGACTGAGGGCATGCCCTACTTTATAAATTAGTGTGATGACAGTATGAAATTGTCTATAGCTATCACAGATGACATGAAATCACAGATCTTCTCTAATAGAACAGTCTCAGCATGAATATTGGCATCTTCTGTAACCACTTAAGAAGGGTTCTGCAATACTACATTGGGGACCAAGTAATAAGGGAAGTTGTTGAGTATTAGAATGGGTATTCCTAGTCTTTCTTATTAAACTAGATGAGAAAGAAACACATGAGCAGTGTGACAGAAGAGGTATAAAAATTAACTTACCTTTAACAGCATGGCTAACATGGTGAGCAAAGAATCTACATAACCATACATGTTGCCCTGAGAGAACAGCAATGTTGATCGATGAAGCAGCAATTTTAATTCCTAAATATAGAAAATTGGGTTATAAAGGCAAGAACTTTAGCTGCTTTCTATCTGGATCACAGATCTTGGAAAAAGGCAAATGTTCCCCCTTAACATTTTTTTCATTCCAGCATCTTGTTTCATTCTTTGAGCAATTTAGCCCTCCCATCTCAGATTTCAGAATAGAGTTCACACCATAAGACAAATGCTTACTTGCTGAGCTGCATTGGCATCCTGTGCCAGGGTATCTGGATCATACATGGGCTCAAGTGCTTCTAGAGCTTTCTCAGGCCGGCCCAATTGCTGTTGTAGGGTAGAGAGAGAGATCCTTGCATCCAGATGCAAAGGGGTAAGGTCAACCACTTTGGCATAGCTCTCTGCAGCACGATCTATATAGCCCAGTGCTTTCAAGCATTCTAGAAAAGAAAGGGCATTTTTTGAATAGTTTGTGTTCTGAAGAGGTAGCATAGAATCTTTAATTTAATTTTATTTGTTATACAAGAATTTCTTTAAATCCAGTCAGTAATGTTAAGTTTCCACAGCTAAAGTGGTCACAAATATAATTAACACCTATGATTCTAAACACGAACACTGCTACTGAATGCCCATCTCTTATCTTAGAAGAAGGGAGCCAGACAAAACATGGGCACCATAGGGAAGATGTTAGTGGGAGTTAGGAACTGTAATAATTAAGAAACATGAGTATAGGTAAGTAGCAGGGAAAAAAAGATATGCCCATCCATCTTGTTTATTAAAAAATACCATACAGGAAAATGATGAGGTTCCAAATATTATCATTAAGGAACAGCAGTTAACTGTTACAACTTCATGCACATTACTTAAAGAGAACAACTGATGTTCATTGACACCGGCAATAAAAAAAATATGACACAGCTAAGCACTTTATAATACCTCAGTATGTCTTCCACTATTTTGTAAAATAAGTTAGCATTATTATGTACTAATAAATAGAAAGAATGACTACGGTCACCTGCTAGATTTATGAACCTGACAAAAACTGAACCTGGGCAGCTTGTATTTAGACACTTCTTTGAACTGAACTCAATAATCAGGTACAATAATTACTAATTACATATAATAACATACATACATACATACATACAATCAATTATTTTGTTCAAGAAATAGTTGACAGATGAAAAATCAAGTCAACAGATAATAGAATTTAAGATGTTGAAGTTTCAGGGTTAAGTCTTAAATTATGGTTTTTCATATTTTGTTTTTCAGAGCTAAGAAGCCATAATACAGCACTTCAATTGTGATCATTTTATTATGTAATTAAGGGCTAAACAACATGCTACTGTAATGCCCCATTCAATCAAATTGTAAATACAACTATTATGGCTGGGCTGATGTGCCCTTAATGAAAGCAACAAGGCTTCAACATCATGGACGACAATTGACAGAACAGGCAGATAGACTTTTTCACAAGGCTCTTCTGCTAGGGGAAAGCAGAGGGAAATACATGGGACACATTTATTCTCCAGTTTGTGTGTATTTTAGTATACTTAGGAATAATATTTTGTTAAAAAATTGCAGCTATTCTCCAATATTGTTTTAAATAAATGGTCTTTCAAAATTGATTGATGCATATATCTAAAACTCTTGTCCGTAATCAAGTCACAAATAACATGCAAATGTACCATATATGCACAAAAATGTATATGCATGTTTAGTACCAGGAAAATCTAACATCCCTTTGAAGACACATGAATTGAGTCCCATTCAGATGTCATCTTGGGGTAGTTCACAGCAAACTACACACTCAACTGCAACTTTAAATTATGAAATGCAACACGTGTTACTGAGCCAGAAAATAACTTATTACATTTTAGGAGGAAGCAGTTACCTGCATGTCGGAGCCAAACAACAGCTAAATTGTATCTTTCAGAGCACACCAGAGAACTCAGGAGGGGGAGGGCCGAATTGTATTCTCCAACATCAAGAAATGCTTCTGCAACATCAAGATACAAATCTCCCATATCCTCAGGATTCTGCTCCACTAAGGTAGTCAAAAGGAACTTGCAAAGAAGAGCAAAATTAAGAATATAATTAAAGAAACAGATCTGTTGCTTCTTAAGACAGAAACACTAAGCAGAAAAGTTAGGCTTGTATCTCCTTGAAACATTAGAAAAACATATACCATATTTTTCAGACTATAAGACGCTCTGAAGTATAAGATGCACCTAGCTTTTGAGGAGGAAAACAAGAAAAAAAAAGCTGCCTCTGCCTCCCAGCAATTTACCTCCTTGCAGCAAACAGCATGGTCAGCTTCAGCACAGCCTGATTTAGCACAAGCCAGCCTTCCAGTATCCCACCTATCAGCTGTTCCAGGCTGTGGGGATCGGGGATTGCCACCGCTCATCACCGCCAATGGCTGCTGCTGCCTAACGCCACCTCCCCGTGCCCCATTTTTGGCCTCTGCACATTCCGTTTCTGGCCCGTTCCAGGCGGCGGGGATTGCTGCCACCGCCACCTATCCCTGCCGCCGCCTATTCCTGCCACCTGGAACAGGCCAAAAACAGGACACGCGGAAGCTAAAAATGGGGCACACAGAGGTGGTGATAGGTGGCAGCAGCCATGGGCAGCGACAGCAGATTGATATATATAATAGTTTTAAGGATACTTTAAAAATTGTACAACATTTGAATTATTCCTACAGTGCCTCTAAGGCACAAATACATTGGTCAAATCAATCTGAAAAGAAAAATTCTGGTAAAAATTAACTTTTTACTAGTCAAGTCTTGAGACTCTGCTTCCAGGGACTGCCTACTGAGCTAGATGTAGTTACTTTTATAAATAATAGTACTGTAACAGGAATATAAAATGGTTTTCTATGGAATTACACTATGTTGAATTTGACAAGATGCATAAACCTTTTTTTTGCTTAAGAGATCCACTGAGGATGATTCTGGTTTTGAGAATATCAACCCAACCCTCAAATTTCATAAACTGATCCCCTTCCAAGCCCATGCCAATTAAAACTTTCATTATCAATGTTTTTTAACTGCAAACTAATCAAGGTAATAAGTTTAGAGGTATTGAAAATTAGAAGTGAACATACTTCAACTTTTAGATTTGTATAGCCAGATGGAATACCAACGCAGTATCAAAAGTGAAATTCCCCAGGTTCTTACTGTAATAAAACATATACAATATGGCCACATACAAATTACTAGCCTCAAACAACTCCTGTGGGCTCTCCATATGTGCGAGTTACTTAGCTGCTCCAATTACTAAATTCTCCATTTCTAATGGGGAAAGAAAAGGTTTAAGAAAAGTCATCCTAGTGGATCTAGCTCTCCCTATGGATTTCATTCTTCCTTGCCCACCAGATCCCTTTGGAGGGTCTGGTCTTTCCAGCTCCAAACCTGAAACAAAGTCTGTATAAGTGTATCCTATAGTTTGCAGCAATTGGTTCTTGAATTCCCACTCATCACTACAAGAACTCCTTGGAATTGCCTGACTTTTTTCTACTGCTAGAACATTTAAAAAAGAAAACGTAGCTCAGGGTTTATTTAAATGTCTGCTTTTTCAAGAGCAACTCCATAAAGACACATAGCAAACTGAGGGGATTTCAAAAGTAGGTTTTGCAATTTCTCAGGCATACCACTTTCTAAATGGAAAAAAAGGAAAATTCCTTAGTTTAATTAAAATTCTAAATTAGCTAGTACAGACTTTTGTGTTCATTCAGTTTTTGCTTCAACAGAATACAATGAGATTGCGTATTCAATTATTTATATTTTTCTTTATTTGGTTCTTGACTTACATTGAGAGGCTCCAAGATATTCAGGTGAATCAAACACACCATGAGTTTCACAGTGATATCAATGGGAACACCATCAGGTATAGAGCATGTAATTTTTTCTGAAGCTAGAAAATACATTTTTTACATCATTACATCATTACATCATTACATTTTCTAAATATTTTATAATATATCACATATATTTTTTTCAACTACTTTCTCTAAATAAATACAGGCAGTCTTTATTTAATGACAATTTGGCTGTCAAGTGAAGCAGTCATTAAGTGAAACCATGACAGTGGTTATAATTTTACTTCAGCTTTCCTTGCTTTACAGACCTGTGAAGATCATATATGTGAAGATTAGTCACAAAGTTACTTTTTCATCACCAGCATAACTGGAAATGTTTGTTCAACAAGGCAGGAACTAGAATGAGGACTACCTGTAATCCATACTTTCAAAGGGGGAGTTTTGAACCATTAATAGATTTTGTTTCTGCACACAAAAGTATGTTTTTCATAAAACAAACATTTATCTCAGAATAAATATGAAAGAATTCAATCTATTGCAAGAATAAATATTCAAATCCAGGAATGCATTAGATTTATCACTCTTTATTTTATTATTTTTTCTTTTATGTACATTTATCCAATTTTTATTTATTTACTTGTTTTTCCAATATAAGGTAATGTAAAGAGGAAAGGAAAACAAACCCCATTCACAGAATACGTTCCGTACAGTTAATAGGATTAGACACACTGACATATAAAATTTGTAATTTCCTCTTCTGAGCCTTGAAGCAGGTGTTCCTATGTTGTCTAAGTCTTACTATATCATTTGCCCATATCCTCTGATTTTGGTAATCTTGGAAAAACCCATAAAATATCTCAAGTGCTTGTTCTGAGGCTGGATGACAGTGTCTGGAGGATTATAATCCAGCAACTTTTGAACAATTCAGTGCAGCTGTTTCTAACTTTCATGGGGCACAGCGGAAGGAACCAGCTGGCAGGACTGCATGTGGACAGCAAACCTTAATAATCATATTACAGAAATGAATTTATGGAGAGGAAGAGGGCTGAAAAATGAAAATAAAGCAATCTTCTTACAGCAACAAGAACCAGCTGCATTTATTTAAACAGTGCGACTATTATGTCCAGGTATTTATAACCTGAGAGATGCAAATTGCTCATCTCAGCGATTTTTAAGATTCAGAATTGTATACTCACATGGAGAATTGGTTCCAGGCACAAATTCTTGCTGATCAATTGTTGTTCCTCGATCTTCCTGAATTTCCATTGCCTCTACCATGGAACAAGGGGGAAGAACAGGAAAAATAAAGCATTTACTGAGCTTATGAAAATCATTCAATAAATATAAAATTACTCCATATAAAATTACTCATCACTAGTCTTTTATCAATGGACATAAATACACATAATGGTAGAGGGGGGAAACTTGTTTACCAAAGCACCTGAAAGACAAGAAACAATGGATGTAAACTAATTAAAGAAAAAAGCAACTAGAACTAAGAGAAAATTTCTAACAAATGATATCAACCAGTGGAACAAATTTTCTTTGGAAGTTGCAGGTACCCCATCAACGAAGGCTTTTAAGAAGAGACTAGATAGCCATTTGTCAGAAATAGTGTAAGTTTCCTGCGTGAGCAGAGGGTTGGACAAGATGACCTCCAAGGTCCCTTCCAACTCTGTTACTGTTATTTATAAAGACTATGTATGTTTATTATTAAATACTATATTGCCAGGAAAGAGTTAATAGCACATCTATAATAACACCAGAAAACCTGATTATTTCAGAAGATTAACTTTTCCACATAGAGCTCAACGCAATAGTCCTCAATCACTCTAATACCTTTTTTATCTGCTGAAGAATCTTTTTCTGCTTCTTGCTTTTCGAGTACAATTCCTGAACAATCTGTAATAACCTAAACGAAGGAGAAATGGTTATGGTTGTCAAGGAATAAAATGAATGAACCTAGAAAAGGATGATTTAAGAACGAAAGTACCCTGAGAACTAAGAGATAATTTAATGATTCAAAGCGGCAAATGACATAGAATCACTATAGGGATAAAATAACTCAGAAAGTATAGGGAAGGTCACTGAGAGAGTGCTGCCTAATGGGAAAAAATTAAAAGAAGATGTAAGAAATACCCTATGAAATCCTACCACTTCCTCCCTAACAATAACCTAAAAGGAACATAGTTGTATAGAGATCACTAGCACGAGTTCACTTCAACATAAAATATGGCTCTGGCACGCTCAATTTACCTCTAAAGAAAAGTTAATCCTGACCCATAACTTTGGACAAGAGGACAAAGACAAGAGCTTTAGAGCAACACAGAATGTTCTAATTCCAAAAAATGACAACTCATCCAAAGGCAGAACAAAAGATGATCTCCATTTTTCTCCTAGATACTGAGACTCTCTGGTCCAAAACCCACAGCTGGGAGAAGCTGATATTCTGTGTGCAACTTGGGGAGACATACTCTTTTCAACAACTATTCCTTTGGAATCTATAAGTGGGAAACCTTCATAGTCAGAGGCAACTCACAACTGATAGAAGGACAATCTTAATTCATTGAACAACAGATAGTATTAGAAAGTGCAGCTCTTTTTTTAAAAAATTTCTATTTATATCCCACCCTTCTCCAGAGACTCAGGACGGCTTACAGTTTCGAGCACAATTCAAGTGCTCAGCAAATTCCTTCATTCCTTGTATATGCCTGCTTCCAAGCGGCA
>JANHFM010006628.1:165086-175807 GCA_032468115.1 Grayia smithii
CACTAATTGCTGGCATCTGGAACTAAGCTGAAGCACTTAGCCAGAGCATTAATTAGATGCGCCACCGAGGCCCATTTCTGCATATGCATTTATATATTCATTATATTATAAACAGACAGCAATCGGATTAATTTAATATGCTTACTGCTAATGCTTTATCATACTGCTTGTTGGAAATATAGAGCTCAGCAGCTATATTAACGTCTTCCATGGATACAAGGCTTTGATGTTTCGTAAAAGCTTCTTCCATTATCTCAATAGCAGCAGTGATATCATTTGCTTCATAATAACTTCTGTGGAACACATTAGTAATTGGGAAGTAGTAAATGCAAATAGTAATACATCTTCTGTATTAAAAATACACAAATTATTACAATATTTTCTGGGCAAGAAGAAAAACAATAATCCTCATTGAAAAACATTATTTATTATTGTGAATATCAAAATCATGGTACTTTTGTGTTGGTAAACTTAAAAGTACCTAAGTCATGATTCTTCAACTCATAGTTTTAGGTTTTATCCAAAATTAGGTTCAGCAAGAAAGAAATTAATGTAATTTCACAAATATACAACACATACTAGAAGCCGTGATTGATCACAGGAGAAGATCTGATTGATGACACCCTATTATGTTGCTGAAACCTCAAACTCTAAATCATCATAATTTAGAATTAGTCTAAAGCCACAGATTTGTAAACCTTTGCAAATTGTAATTATCAAAAGTGAAAGCAAAAATTCTTTCTTATGACTAATACCAAAGGAGAGTAGTGATGATAGACAAACCTAGGTCAAAGCTAGCTGAATTCATACCTCTCTAAACCATGACTTGAGACAAAGTGTGATCACAATCCATGAGTTTGGCACCCACTTTGTGATGTCACAGCATCCTGTGGTCACATGATTGCTATTTATAATTTTCTTTGCCAATTTCAAACAAGCAAAGCCAATGGGGAAGCTGGCAGAAGTCACAAATAGCAACTACGCAATGTCTCACTTAACTCAGGATGATTTGTTTAACAATGGCAATTGGGAATACCAGAATTTCCACTGCTAGGAAGCACAGTCACATGATGTTGCACTCTTTTACCGCCTGCTTAGCAAAGGAAATTCTAGTCTCAATTGCTGTTGTTAAGTGAGGACTATCTGCATTCCAAAGCATCCAACCAATCATAACATATCATTTCGGTACCCTGCAATTATTAACTATATCAACAAGCAGAAGAAACAAACCCTACTCCATTAGAAGCTATTTCATTTCAGTTCAGCATGACTAAGTGTTCCACTCTACTTACTTGGCCATATCTCTTGCCAAAAGCATAAAGCGTTCACCATCAAAAGGAGTCAGAAGATTTAAAATGCGTCTGTAGCCATCCATTGCCAGCTTGTGCTCCCCTAACTGTTTGTAGAGATTTGATCTCTCCCACAAATAACGCACGTTAGTAGCATCATACTTCAGAGCTATAAAAATGGAAGTGGTATGGTAAATCATTTTAATATTTGTAATTATTGGAAGCAATATGCAATATGCTAATATATTCAATAGAATAAATAAAATATAAACAATATATATATATATCCCATAGCAATAATAAAACATCTCATCTCGAAAAAGTCATCCAAGGATAAAATCAAAAAATTCTGAACACTGCAGAGACTGTTATCATAACATACTGAACATCCGTTTTCAAAAGTTTTTATTATATAAAAATAAGATGGAGGGAATAACTTAAATTTAACAAGTTAGTAAATTAAATGGAATTAGGATTGATTTTCTATTGGTTTGGCCTATGTAGTTTTAAACATAGTTCCAGTGCATTGTTTTGTTTATATAAAGTGGATTTGAAAATGGGTCTTTTTCCATTTTTTAAATTTTTAATGCTTGAGCAATTCTTAAAGATTATAAAATATTATTGAAAGTGAATTTGAAAGTATGTAATATATTAAAATAAAGTTTTAAAAGCTGTATTAGAATTTATTTCAGTTATAAAGATGAATTTTTAAAGAAATATTTAGAGTTTTAAAATGAATATAAAATTTTTCCTTTTAAGGTTAAAAATTTGATAGAGTATAGTGGTTTTTGTTAATATAAATGATGATTGTAGAAAGATTAATACGTGTAAATAGAAATATATATCATTTTTCACAACAGGAGAAAAAATGGTTTTGGTTAAGATGATGAGATAAACAAAGAGATTTTATTTAGTCTTGTTTCTATTGGAATATTGCTTCTGGTTTTTAGATTTGGAATACAAAAAAATGAATTTCAGAATTTAGACTGAAGATTTTATAATTGTGTAGTTATAAGATGGCCTTCTAATAATTATAGGTAAACAGTTGAGTTCTAACCATATTAGTATTTTACTGTTGGAAAGAGTCAGAAGTCCACAATTTTTTTTCTTTTTTTTCCATTCTGCATTGACCCCTTTATTATTTTCATTGTATTTTATGCTGTAATAAAGCTTAATAAACCTTAATAAAACTTTTTATTAATAAAATTTATTATTTACTATCATGCTAGACAGGCATGATAAATTGGTGTTATTCCACAAGTCAAATGTTATATTTCATTTCGTATTACCTGCCACATCTCTGTGACATTAAAATTTAATATTCTCCCATACAATTTCATTCAGAGTACTTGAAAAGCTTTCTAGCAGAATATTGGTAAGCTATCATATAGCTTTTAAAAACTGAATACATTTTATCTGCCATATCAGGGTTATCTATCACTTCGTACAAAATAAGTTTCTCATCTTGATTTAGTATGTCATAACAAAAGGCAAAGAGACTATAAATATACTAATATGTCTAAATATCTCAACAAATTAACTTACGAGATGCCAATCAAAATCAGCTGAATGAAATTAGGTTCAGTAAATACAAATGCTAATCTGTAATAAAAACAATACCTTGACACTTGCTGCAAAATGGACAGTAAAGCAAGTATAGTATCATTAAATGATCTACTATGACATTAATTTGTTTACCTTTCGAATAGCAAAAGACAGCCTGTTTAATATTGTCTTGCTCAAGTGACATTTCAGCTAGCCGGACCCACTCCTCTGTGTCACTGGGATTTAAGTGAGCAGCAATGAGTTCAAACTGCAAAGATTTTTCCATATCTCCTTGGTCTTCATAAATCATAGCAAGAGTGGAGAATGGCTCATAAGCAAGTGGAGCTGTTAGATGTCAAAAGAAAAATGGATTACAATTCATAATCATTTCAATAGAAATGCCTAAATTTGTACATGCTGCACCCAGCAACAATAATCATTTGAAAGGTGTTTAAAGACAGATTACCAGCTCATTTCTGAATATAATGCAAAATACTGTTTTTGACCTGTAGAACTGTAGCAGCTTAGACTGGAGGGAGCATGAGAAGGATTTCCTTCATGGACTCACCCAACTGTTAACCCTGCTTACTGTGAGACCCTGCTTTGGATGCAGTAGTCTAGAGAGAAGACAGATAAATTACAGAGATTGGGATCTTTTCCAAACTTTCTTCCATGACACAAAAACAGCAGCATTTGAATTGGCTTTTTCCCCTGTTCTTTGTCAAATTTTAAATTATTTGACTGCCATTGACGATATTATGTTGGGCAGCTTTTAATTTAAAAAAACCAAAAGCATAATTCAAATATGGGAACTTTTTAAAGAAAAAGAAGCAGTTTATTTATTACAAATATCTGAAGGCTTGGGGAAAAATGTGACCTTTTCCCATTTTTTCCCCTAAGCCTTTTATTCCCTGAAAAAAAGGAAGATTAAAAAAATAACCTTCAGTTATTTGAGAATTGTAATGGGAAAGCTTTTATCTAGCACTATAGTTCCTATAGTGCAATACAGCATGATACACTAAAGTAGGAAAGATTCATATCTGATTTTTTATCTAAAGGTCAGTGGGTCTGCTCTTAATAAGTCTTCAAATAAAACTTTTATTATAAGGTTGATGGTTTCCTACTTCAACTTCTTTTTCTAATTTACAATCTGCAAAATTAAGAGAATCTAGATCTTTTGGAGTTTCATAGATTGTACATTCCCTTATAGCAAATATTCAAAATATTTTAAACAAAACACAATTAGTACATGTAGTTACAATATTGTCTGGCTTAATTATTCTTTTACATTTAATTGCTATGCCAAATAGAGTTAATGTAAAACTAAACTAGGCTGTTCGTATTGTACTACATATTGTTAAAATAGCAAAGTGAGCTTAAATCAGTAGAGGCTAATATAAAAATAAATGCAACATATATTTTAACTTTCTCCAAAATTTCCATTAAAAAAAAGGAAAACATTTTTGGTGCTTTCAAAGTGTCCAGCAATGTAATATTTCCACAGAAGCATAACCAAAGCAAAAAGTGGTCATTACATCAATTTTAAAGAATACATTTTGAAAACCATATATCCATTTATTTCCTTATGCGTTTATTTCTTCTGTTCCACCTGCCTGAAATGAAATGTTAAAAGTAAACTTTTCAAAGCTTGGCAATAGCAGATTGAGAGCCCAAAGTGTTCAGAAACTATGTATGGGTTACGTTTGCGCACCTTTGCTACCATACAACACTAACGTAAGCAAAAGATCAGTGCTAGAGCAAAATGTCTTTGAATCACATATTTTTAACATTGGAAAAATTTAAGAAGTAGTTGCAAAAAAACCAGGAGAAAGTGTAGTTATAAATAAAAACACAGAAGAAATGCAAGATCAGCTCTATAATGATACACTGAACTGTCTTGTATTAAAGTTATGTGTCCCTTCTATTTATTCTCAGTAACAAATCTCACCCATAGAAGCATCCAAAGATACCTTGTCTTATGATCTCCATGCACATTAGAATGGCTTCTTCATGTTCCCCTCGAGCAAATCTAATGTTAGCTTCACCCATGAGGCCTCTCAGGGCACGAGGCAATTTACTCCGCGGACGTTTTTCCTAGAAAACAGATTGGTATCAATATATTTCAATAAATTCAATTTTTATTACTACTTGCAAAGAATATTTTAGTAAGAAATGTATTTGAATTGAGGGTGTTTACTGTGCTGTTGATTTCAACTGTTGTTTGTGCAATAGCCATGTACATTATTTAATATTCAGTTGATATCATACATCCACACAGAACCCACTTAATCAAATTCTATTGTAATTATTTTCAATTAAGCAGCAAAGATGTGCATGCTTCAAAAAGGGTTCAGAAGAGATGATTCAGATTGCCCAGGAATGGGAACCCTTCTTTGGGGCAACGTTTTTTTTTGAGGCTTCCACATAAACCTGAAAAAAGATGTAGCTGTTTTAATGACTCTTGTATTGCTTGCCTTCATCATTTTCTTAGTCTCTCTATTAAGCACCATCTCTAGAGCAAAAACATCGCCAGCTGTAGGTTGCTCAGAGATCTCCTCCTCTTCCTCCTCCTCTTCTTCTTCATCATCATTCTCTCCCATCATGGAGGCAAAAACTCGATGGACAGATTTACTAATACCATCTGATATCTCTTCTGCTCAGAGAGAAAAAGATTAATAATGATGTCTAATTAACCAAGTAAAAAAGGGAGGGGTCATAAATCATAAAAGTTATCCTCAAAGAGAGAAGGAGCACCAGTTCAGATAAAGGAAATAGCAAGAAGCAAAGGAAAACTGAAGGAAAACTGTAAGTACAGTCATGGTCATAAGATTTTCACTTAGCAACTCTTCATTTAATACCAACTTGTCAGTACCAAAACAAGGAGTATTTGTATTAAAACATAAATGTAATCAAATACCCACAGAATCAATAAGAGTAATTCAAGTAATTTAAAGTAAAGAGACAAGATTTTGGGGAAATAACAGGAATCAGCAAGAATCTACAATATTTCATCTTCACTAATCCTCACCCCAGAAACATGATGGCAAAAATAAAGTCAACTATTATTTTGCTTTCATTTCATGTTCGCATAAAATAATTCTTTTGTCATAGGTTAAAACATATGAGTATATTTGAGTATATTTCCCAGATTAGTTGGTTGTCCAGAAATGCAATAAATTATAATAACTAATATCAGTTGAACAATAAATTAATGAAAATAATAAACTGAAAAATTAATGAAAATAATAAAAAAGAGAAATCATTTGAACATGTATAAATAATAAGTAAATTCAAAAACTCCTTGCATTTGACTTATAGCTATTACATACTGCTAATTACTACTGAGCCATGGGTGGCATAGTGGTTAGAGTGTAGTACTGCAGGCTACTTCTGCTGACTACCGGCTGCGCACAATTTGGCAGTTCAAATCTCACCAGGCTCAAGGTTGACTCAGCCTTCCATCCTAGTAAAATGAGGGCCCAAATTGTTGGGGGCAAAATGCTGATTCTGTAAACCGCTTAGAGAGGGCTGTGAAGCACCGTAAAGTGGTATAGAGGTCTAAGTGCTATTGCTATTGCTAAAAGTTTTTATAATTCTATAGAAAAGAATCTCCTGCTACAATGGTCTTAGGCATGGGATTGATGTTTATAATTTGTTTAAGGCCATTGTTTTGTTGATTTCATTGTTTATCCAATTGTTTTAGTCTGGGCTGGCTGGCTGATCTTGATTTTTAATTGTTTTTATGTTTTGTTTTAATTTTCTATATCACTTGGAGTAATAAATAATAATCTCCAAAAAATCCCTGTTTCTATAGATCATTTTCAGCTACAGAACAACTAGCCAAAACTTCTCTGCCTATAACTAAAGACAACCTGACAGTGGAAAAAAAAGTCCTCCAAATCAATCCCATTCCCATTTTTAATTTTTTAATGGAGCTAGTGAATATTCTAAGAACATTGTTTCAGCATTAGGAAAGCAAAAGGTTTGCGAAAAGATCCAAGTACTCCAAGAATGGAGCAGTAATGTAATACAATGACAAACTATAAAATGATGTTTTCCTACTAACAAGGAATTTGAAGTGAGGGAGGGCCAGTTTGGCCTAATGGTTAAAGCACCAGACTAGAAATCAGGAGACTAGTCCCAACTTCGGTACAAAGCTAGCTGGATGATTTTGGTCAGGTCACTCTCTTTCAGCCTATAATCTTGTAGGCACCCTTGAGCAACAAGCCAGTCAGTCAACTCCTGTTGCAACCAATAGATAACTCAGTGCATCTGGGGAAAAAAAGGATCCAAAGCCTGCAGAGCATGTATCCTTCAAAGCACTAAAAAAAAAAGGGGGGGGGAGATTTGATATGGGTAGGAGGCAACTTTGATTCAGTGCCTCTCAAATGGTTGGGATTATACCTCCTACCTCAGTTATCATTGCCCACAATACCTAAGGCTGATGAGAGCTGAAGGGTAGCAGGTTCTCTTCTCTTTCTATTAATAAAGTGATACGCTTGAAAAATAATAAATAGAACATCATATTATTAGATCATCACATTTTTTTGTATTTCTACACCAACTAGCAGAAACCCTCAACAATTTAAAATAAAAACCAGAAGAAAGTCCAGTTGCCTCTTGAAAAAGCACCTTTGGGACCTCAAAAATGTCTTACTCTGCCTCAAGACTGATCACAAAGGATATACATATATATTTGAATTAAATCCTATCAAATAATAATTAGTATTACATACAGATTTCTGAACCTGGGAAAATTTTGATTTATTTTCACTGCAAGGTGGCAGTGAACCCCCATTTTCTAACTTATAAATGTGTCAGCAAAGCAAAGTTCTTTTACTCCTTGGTAAATGAAACAATAAGCATAAAATATACCTTCTGCTTCCATATGTCCTTGTATTTCAGTAGACATTCCTTGCCCAGAAGTAGAGGGGCCATCGAAGTCTTCTGCATTTTCTTCAGTGAGTACATTTTGTCCCTGTAAAGATTAAAAAGGAAATAACACTAATTTTATAATGTTACAGGTAGTCTTTAACTTACAACCATTTGTTTAGTGACTGTTCGAAGTTAAAAATACTAAAAAAAGTGCCTTATGACCATTTTTCACATAAAACCATTACAGAATCCCCATGGTAAAGTGATTAAAATTTGGAATCTTAACAACTGGTGAGTATTTATGTAGTTGCAGTGTTCCAAGGTCATAAAATGGGACAAACCTTACTTAACAACTGTGTTACTTAGGAACAAAAATTTGGGTTCAACTGTGGTCATAAGTCAAGGACTGCCTGTATTGTGAATAGAATATTCAATACTAAAATACATATCTGCTTAAGAAAAATGATATATGAGTAATTAATTAAACCTGAGGTTTTATTATATGACTTATTTTGTAAGGGTTTATAAAAATTAAATGGTCAACTTTAAAAAAATCTTTAATGAATCAGTCAATAGACAATAAAGCTAAGTAATGTAAAACAGGTTACGTGTATATGGATAAATGCATATTATATCATTAACTGGACATATTCCTGAATTGACTGCACATTTTGCAAATGACTTAACAAAATTTGGCTACACTTTGGATAACAGAATCATGTATATCTTACAGTAAACAACCTAAACATAATTGGTCAGAATGAAACAGTAATTTAAATAAATTGAACAGGTTGAAGATGTGCCAGCACAAACTCATAATGTAACACAATCTGTTTTACTGTTATAATAATCCCTTTGCTGTCCCTTAGCTCAAATGTGATTCTCTTGTATTTTGCATTAACCAAGTGCCCAAAAGCAAAATATTCACAACCTAAACCTTGCTTTTATGTCCCCAACATAAACAGTAATACTGATAAGTCTTCAAATTCATGAAATCTGGACTGGACTGCAAAAATCCGAATTAAACAGTCCGAAAACACACCGAAAATCCTACATTACTACCACCTGATAGTCAGTCGGATTTTTGTGCCCGAAACGAGTCCTAGGTCCTAATTTCTTTTTAATTAGGACGAACAAACACCATGAAATGATGGATAAGACGTACCTTGCGTGTTCTACTAAAATTATTTTTAGAATTATATGAGCCAACATCCTTATTTAAAATGCAAGATATCAGGTACCCGAGTACATACACAGTACTGAAAATGAGGGGAGGACAAGCCTTACAGACGTCATTTTAATCACGAACACGAAGAAAATTGTGAATAACTGCGAGGCAAAAGAGGCCTCACCTTCCTTTCGCAGCTTTTACGCTCCTCTCGGCGACGCTCGAACTCCTCGAAAGAGATTTTCCCTTCCAGATACTCAATTAATTCGGGGCTGAACCCCGACATTTTATGCTCCACCGAGGAAACAGCCGTAAACCAATATCAAAAGCCGCTCCAGCGAACGGCGGGGAACCTATTTTGAAAGGACCGCAATTCCCTCGCCGGAAAGAGTCCGACTACGAATGAAGACAACGGAGCTCCGCTGACTCCCCGCATACTGCGCGTGCGTTCGTAGCTGAGCTTGCTACGGGAGGAAACGCTAGGAATTTTTTCCCTTTCTTGCGTTCAAGCGCTTAAAATCGGTGGAGGGATTTATCTCTTTAAAGGGGAAGACCTTCAATCAAATACTGTAATAAATGGTCCTTTTCTGTAATACTATTGTCAGACAGCTCTGTAACCATGCATTATAATGTACCATCTTTGGAGCCACCTTTTTAACTTTGTGAAGAAATAGACGACCTGCTGTGCTCGTCCTTGTACTAAATCAGCCTCGCTCAATTCAATTGACTACTAGGAATTCTGGAAGATGTAGTCCAAAAATTGAAGAATGGCAGCAAGTCACTAAAGTCTAACAGCAGCAGCAGCAGCAGCAGCAGCAGCAATCTCCTAAATCAGCACTGTCTCTTCTCTGAGTCCCTTTTGGACTCCTGACTTCCCTCTAATAGGTAATGCCTGACAGAGTATAGTACTTTCATATACCTGTGGTGGAAAAAGAATAAAAAGAAGAGGGCAAGGTAAAATACTGGATGAAGTTTGTCAGATGTGGAAAGGGAAAGAGACTCTAGTAGAGGCAAAAGACTTATGATTTTTTGTGGGGGTGGGGAGTTTCTCACCCACTTTTCTGCCAAAAGAAATGCAAAACATTTTTGACATCCGGTTTTCAACTTTCACTTGTGAATAACTAATACAGAACCTTTTAAAGACGAGCAAGGTTACATCAAAGAATTGGAGAGAACTTTCTCATGCAAACTACAGGAATACTGTTTTCCATGGGGATTATGGATGGTCTATCTTTTCTCACTTTGCTTCTGTGTTGGCTATTACAAAAATGCCAGTAATTTGCTCTTAGTTGCATCTGACTTATTTTTTATGAATTTAAGTGCTATCCATTTATCCTTAGGTTTACAGAAAATATTCTAGAATAAAACTTGCTGTCCCTGTTACCATTCACTAGCCTGTCTCTATTGCCCCTGTTTCAAATCCAAAATGCTAATGGATTTTATATACTTTGAAGCTGCCCTTGGATGATTTTAAATAAGGGGAGATGAGTGCTATTGTAGAAAAGCCAATATGGTATAGTGGTTAAGGGCCCTAGGCTAGGCTGTGAGCTAGGCACAAAACCAGTATGACTTTGGGTGACTTTGGCCAATCACTTCCTCCGAAGAAGGCGGCAGTGGCAAACTACTTCTGATAATCTTGCAAAAAATCTGTCACAATCCTATAATCTCTCCAGTCTACTGAAAAGGCCTCTTTCCATTTTTGTTCTGCCTCACATCAAAAGTAGTGTTTTCCCACTTCTCTGGCACAAGAATGATGTTTCATTTGCTGCATTTCATTCCATTGCACGTATATGTGCATGACAGAATCATTGAGTCTGTCATCTGCACCTCTATAACTGTCTGGT
>JANHFM010006628.1:185303-195385 GCA_032468115.1 Grayia smithii
ATCCCAGAATTCCCCAGCCAGTTTAGCAGGCTGGGGAATTCTTGGAGTTGAAGTCCACCACTCTTAAAATTGCCAAGGTTGAGAACCATTGTTATGGCTTTTTTGGCATTTCCCAATAATAGTACCCAGCACAGCACTGTGCTTGTTAACATGTCTTCCCAGCTAACAAATTTTCTCCCTAACTTGTAGTTTTTATTTTTTTAAAGTAAGCTAGCATGCTCCAAGAACCAGGACCAACCTATATTTCTAATGATGCCTTTGGGCCCTATATAAGGACGAACCTGAAAAATAAAGAGCTTGTGTGTGTGTGCATGAGTGTGTAAAATCCAGTGTTTATTTGCTTTATGTTATGACTGGATATGCTGACCATGGCAAACATTTAGTGGGAATGCCTGTTAACAGGCTTTGAAAATTCCAAATATGCCCACTGGCCACAAAAGAATAAGGAACTCTGTCTTCAAGTAATTAGGAACATATAATTTGCAAGTGTCCCTGGGACATAATTTTTTATTTATGTATTTATTTACTTATTAAATGTATATCTTCTCTATCTCACTATTGAGCAACAATACAACTAAAATTTATTGTAAGGAAATTTACATTTTTGGTTTGTTTTTATACACTGCTGTAAAAATGTTCTGAAGTTTATTGTCTCCAATGTTTGGAAATACTTTGGAGATACTATCTAATACTTTTATCTATCTGTTATCTACGTTTTAAAACTTGAGAGAGTCAGTCTCTCTCTCTCTCTCTCTCTCTCTCTCTCTCTCTCTCTCTCTCTCTCGGTAATGGAATCTTTTGCAACATGATTTTCTGCAAATTTTTGGAAAGGAAAAGAGTAAAAAATATTTTAAACAATGGATAGACTTTAAAATCCCCAAAGAGACAGGGGAGCAGAGGGAATTAAACATCTCTCCTCCTCCTCCTGAACTTTAATTATATTATGTGTGATATATCAGATTCTACCCTTTTACTATTTTTAAGTCTCATGGCAACTTTCTTTATGATAGTATGCCAATAAAGTTTGACTTAATCCAGTGGCCTAAAGAAAATAGACAATATAGGTAGTCCTTGACTTACAACCAGTTGCTTAACAGGGCAGGGCAGGACATAATGACCCCACACCTACCCCCTGTGGTCATGTGATTGCACTTGGCAACTGGCATGCAATTTATGACTTTTTTGACAGAAACTGGCATCTACTTCCATTTTCCTGCAAAAAACGCCCATTGTGGACAATAGATTTGCTTAACAACTATAGCATTCGCTTAAGATACCGCAAAGATACCAATAGTCTTCAACTTACAACAGTTCATTTAGTGACTGTTCGAAGTTACAACAGCAATGAAAAAAGTGACTTATGACCAGTTTCCATATAACCATTGCAGTATCCCCATAGTCACGTGATCAAAATCTGGATGATTGGCAACTGATTCATATTTATGACAGTTGCAGTGTCCCAGGATCACATGATCACCTTTTTCAACCCTCTCACAAGCAAGGTCAATGGGAAAGCCAGATTCACTTACTAACTGTTAGTAAAAACTTAACCAGTGCAGTGATTCACTTAACAACCATGGCAAGAGAGGTCATAAAATGGGCAAAACTCACTTAACCAATGTCTCACTTAGCCACAAAAATTTTGGGCTCAATTGTGGTCATAAATTGAGGATTAAAGGTAAAGGTTCCCCTCACACATATGTGCTAGTCGTTCCCGACTCTAAGGGGCAGTGCTCATCTCTGTTTCAAAGCCGAAGAGCCAGCGCTGTACGAAGATGTCTTTGTGGTCATGTGGCCGGCATGACTAAATGCCAGAGGCACACGGAATGCTGTTACCTTCCCACCAAAGGTGGTCCCTATTTTTCTACTTGCATTTTTTACGTGCTTTCGAACTGCTAGGTTGGCAGAAGCTGGGACAAGTAACGGGAGCTCACCTCGTTACGCGGCACTACGGATTTCAACTGAACTGCCAACCTTTCGATCGACAAACTCAGCATCTCAGCCACTGAGCCACCGCATCCCTAGTTGAGGATTATGTGTAGCAAAATTGGGGATGGTCTCATGGTGACATGGTTAATGACTAGCACAACTTATGACTTGTAATTCTGGGGTCATAAGATCATAAGTCAAGGACTTCCTGTAGAAACTGAAATCGCAAATCTAGTTGCATCCCAGAGCTTCCACACATATTCCTGACACAATTTTGACTTCCCTCCATCTCTTGAAATGTCATAGTCTGCACCTGTTACTAAAAGCAACATGTCATTCACAGAAAGGAGAGCTATTATTAAAATTCAGGAAGCATATCTAGATCTTCAAGTTTAGTGGGTGGTACTTTGAAACAGGATTCATACTGCTGGACTTTCAAATAGTATTCATTATGAAAATATTACAGCATAGGCTCTTGTGTGAACAATTGTTCACGAGAAAATGGAAACCACTAGAACTGTGAATTCAACTATAATGTTTTACAAGTTGGTTCACTAAAATGCCACTACTGAATAATCAAGCTATGCTTTTTTTAATGAATGAAAATATTTCAAGCATGTTTCTCACCTTAAATATTTATCATGCAGATTAGCATCAAGTTTCAAAAATCTATAAAAATGAACTAAAAATGTATTGTTCACCCATTACAAAGCATGGGTAAGCTGTTCAATCATACTTCCTTGGCATAAATATCCAGAAATATATTAACAATTACAAATACCTTTAACAAACATTTATTTGTAAAATAGTTGACCTAGCTACACTATCTTATTTTCTAGAAAAAAGAAGCAGAAGATTAATATTCCAACTGAAGAAGGATCTCTCAGGTTACAAAATTAACCCTAAAATCTAGGCTATTTAGGGACTAAAATATTTCATATTGTTCAGACTATATTGCAGTGGACAGAAACATACTTCATTGCATGAACAATACCAAGCCCATGCAGATGTTAAGAGCTGAGTTATGAAATGAATAATTCTATCAACTGTATCGCACAATATGAGTCTGAGATCCAAGTGTGCAAACAGGTCATCCTTTACTGCAAATTATTTCTTTGCTAGATAATTTTTTTTGGCAGATTCTCATTTGTTTACAGGCACTAGAGATCAGAAATGGTGATTGAAAGCTTTAAGGATACATCTAGCATTTCTGAATAGAGGTATTTATAAATTAATGTTTGAGGCATGTGTAGCCCACTGGCTAAGCAATATTAAAAAATCTAGCAGTTTCAAAAATCAAAGTTGCACAATATATCTATGCTTAAAGCATAATTCCAAGAGCTGAAGGACTGGAACATGCCCTCCTTTCAACTGCAACCCTCCAGGCCCTTCTGAAATTTTTGAAAGTCTACTCAGTTTCTCATGTTTTTAATACAGTAGTTACATGAGAATGTTGCTGCTCAGTAGCCAGAACCAAAAAAAGCCACTCCTTAATAACGTGGACCTAGGCATGGAGATTTTGAATATGGTCTCTTCTCTTTTCTTATTAGTTTCTCCAACAGTTCTCTTTATTGTTTAATCCTCCATGCCAATTGCACATGTAAGAATTCAAAACAAAAAGTTAATACTTGCAGTGTTTTATTTTTAAACAGTTCTTATCTCCAAGTTGATTTCTGATCCTAAAGATATACAGAAGTCAATTTGAATCTCTAGGAAAAAGCATTTTCTCAAAGTCTAATTAAGGTACAGTACTTCATGAAACTGGAGATTGTCTCTGCTCCAGTGGTTCGACCCCTAACACTGCATGGTGGGGTGAGCTCCCATCACTTGCCTCAACTTCTGCCCACCTAGCAGTTTGAAAACATGTTCTATGCAAGTAGATAAACAGATACTGCTTCAGTGGGGAGATGAGCTGGTACGTTGTACAGGTGATCAGATTCCTGCCGGCTTTGAACCTGAATAGTTGTGACACCCATTTATGAGGTGGCTCCCGTAGAAGGAGGGGGCATTGGATGAGAAAGAGCTGCAGGAATCTTTCTGCTCATCTTTCTTTCTAGTGCAAATCTAACTCACACTCCTGTGGTGCACCTGAATGTGTACAACAGAGCTAGTAAATTGGCAGCCAAACTACTACTCTGCATTAGCGTTGTATCTCTTGGCTAATGTAACACTGCCATCTACTACTACTACCACTACTACTACTACTGATGATGATGTTTAATTCAGCTGTGGGAATTTAATATAGTTGCTCTTGTTGATTCCTTGAGACTGTCTAGATCATGGATGTCAAACTTGATCACATCATGTGATGTACTGTGACATTTTTTTGTCTTTGCGGAGCTGGGATGGGCGTGGCCTGCACTTGATGCATCCATCTTGTGGGCTGCCAGTTTGACACCCCTGGCCTAGACTCTATTAAAAAGTTGTGATGTTTTCATTTTAAAATTTCTTTAGACAACTTTCCTGAAATACCTGCAGTTCTACACAGTTGCATGTTTAACTGAAGAAAATGTCAAAGCATTCAAATGGGCTTTCTTGTGTGTAGCCTGGATAAAATTAAACTGTTTCTTATTTTTTTTAATGAACACTGTAAATCCAAATTAAAAGCAAAAAGAGAAGGGGATCCAAACTAGGAAAAAAGCAAAACATTTCAGATAAAAGTGTAAAACTACTCTCAATATACAATCTAAAACTATAAATTATTAATTTATAGGCAGGTACAAAAATATGTAAAAAGGATAATAAAAGTACTATACATCCTAAGTATGCACAATTCGCATAGCATATAAAATAGCATCCATTCACTAAGAATATTGTTAGAGATTTCTCAATTCACCTGCTTCTCATATACAGGTATCAGACCACAATCAGCAGCTTTGATTTTCTAGTAATACATAAATTCATAATAGATTGTTCAGAGGTGTCTTACAGATTCTAAAGTGTATTGGATAGCTCCTTAACTTCTAATGTTTTCAGTCTGAATAGCTATAGATTACGATCTAGTATGCAATAAACTATCACCATGTTAATAAATATTAGTTACTATGACACACACATACCCACACCATAAGCACTGCAAAATAGATAAAAGTTATACAGTCAAACAGAGCCTTTACTGAAACCTATTATGACCTTTAACAAATTGAAGTTCTCATTGGCATGAGATTAGAAGGACAAGCTTCCCAGGAGATGCCAATGCATGAATTTGAAGAGAACTTTTGTACCCTTAGCTTCTACTTGAAAACGAATAATTTGGCAAATACCATTTCCCTTGTGTAGCACTGACAAGAGACAAAAGGTCACTGCCAAAATTCTATTTAGCATACAGCTATGAGAGGCATAGAAATGCTTTCTAAGGTCAGTCTTCATTGAATGAAGTCTGAGAATAGATTGCACTACTTTGTGCTCTGCCAGCTGTTGGCAAAAAGCCCAGTATAGCAGTAAAAAAGAAACTCATTGCGGATGTTATAAGTCATCCGTTAAGTAGGACACAGTACACCGATAGCTCAGTTTAGTGCCAAATTAGATATTGGAGGACTTTTTTCAAGAGACTTACCTAAGAATGTTTTAATATCCTATTAAAAGTATGTCTGAATACCAAGACTGGCTTGACCTTGAAGCATTCCATGTAAAGATGGTAACATTAACACATGTAATGATTCACACATAGCACAATCTACTAAATTGTTAATACAGAACAATTCTATAAATATTTTTTAATAAATTAGATTAAAAAATGATAAACAAAAGAGACAAACAACTAACAAAAGGCACTTTAGGCAGGAATTATAGTGGATACAAGTAAGGAAAATATGTATTATAACTTTGTTTAGAGGAAGAATCTCTCCAGGAAGAGGAAATTAGCCATTATGTAAAAGAGCTGCTAAGAAATACAATGATTGCCAAATTTTAAGCTCATGGCGATATGCAAAAGCAGCAAAAAATTATCTCTAGATACGATGCCTTATACATTTTATTTAAAGAACTAAAATATTTGCTGCTTTTTAAATGGTTATATGTAACATTAACATAGTTCTGCCCAAAGGCAGGTCCTTTTAAAACTTCTTTGTGCACAGATGAGTATTCATTTCTTTGATGCCTACATTTTATCAATCCAAATAATATTGAAAGATTTTTCCAATGAACTAGAAGTGCCTAGCTCTACACTAAGTTCTGATGGACCTAAGAGGTGGTGAATGATATTAGCAAAATGTTACTCTAATGAAATACTTCCAGGATGCATTTTAAAATCTCTGTATGTAGCTCTTGGGAAGTATTCTGAATTGTTTTGTTTGTCTGTCTTTAACCTGGTCTTTCCAACATGGTTATTAGGAATTATAAGAATTGTCCAGTGACGTATCTAGAAAGGAACGTATTAAAAGAAATGATCATTTACACAATGCAGGGTTTCACTCAGGGGTGCAATCTAAAAATTTTCGCTACCGGTTCTGTGGACGTGGCTTAATTGGTGGGTGTGGCTTGGTGGTCAGGTGACCGGGTGGGCATGGCCAACTTGACGTCACTCACAGCCACACCCACTCAGTCACATGTCCATCCCCTTCCACCAGAAGGTTTTTTTTTAATACCATGCAGAGATATTAACGTAAACTTAAAAGTCAGAATCTAAGCGCAGTTTTCCAATTAATGTCATAAAACTGCCAGTTAGAGCAGCGGTCTCCAACCTTGGCAACTTTTAAAGCTGGCTGAGGAACTCTGGGAGTTGAAGTCCACAAGTCTTAATGTTAGAGAACAAGTTTCCCCTTTCCCAGGGTCCTAGTGTTTTATCCCTGCCAGTCCTAGTGGAACACGGCGCTCTCTACCTTCCCTGGCAAGGAAAGAAGGGAGTCGGAGACCCCTCATCTGGAGGACGAAGCCTCAGCTGATAAAAGCAAACAAGCTTCAGGAAGCAGAGATGGGGGGTGGGTGGAGAGAGAAAGAAAGAGAGAGAACTTTTAACCAGTATGTTGCAAGCTGCATGGCTTGACTTGAACTCCTCCAAGAAGCCGCCGCCACCTCTTAAAAAGCCGCCAAAGCAGGAGCCGGGGTTGAACTCCCTGACTTCCTCGGGGGAAAGCCTCGAGGGTGGGAGTTGGAGAAAGTGACGCCCTCCTCCAGCAAGATGCTGTTCGGTTTTCCAGGCCGCCTTGCCGTCGCCCACAAACTCTGCAAAAGCCGCTGCCAAAATGCATGCATGTGAACTGAGACAAGCTGGCGGCCAAGCTTCCAGCCTCTCTTGAGGGTCCGGATCCTCTTTCTGTGCTCCGCTAGCCCAGGGGTCATCAGAGGCCGCAAGCGGCTCTTGGCTCCAAAAAGACCCTCTCTGGCCTCGGCTCCGAAAAGACCCTCTCTGGCCTCCCTGGGGAAAGTTAAGGTGGGAGGAGGAGCGGGGGGCTGGAGTGTTTACACAAAGGGAGGTCGCATCCGCCTCTCTTAAGGACTCCCCAAATTTACCAAGGGAAATCCGGCGCCAGCAGTGCAACCTGCTGTACAGTACCTCGGCCAGTTGATTCCTTCCTTCCTCTGCATTTGCAGAGCTTGTGGGCGGCGGAAAGGCAGCCTGGAAAACCGAGCGGCGTTTTGCTGGAGGAGGGTGTCGCTTTCTCTGACTCCCACCCTTGACACAGGAAAGCAGTAGGCGACAGCGGTACAACTGGGGGGTGTCATGCACACGCAAGGTGCTCTTCTTGCTGCCGCGCATGCGCGCAACCATCGGCTTCAACTACCACCACCACCACCACCACTTTCCTAAGAAGAAGGAATGGTAGGGCTGCGGGAAAGGAGTAGGCTGCTAGCTCCTTTCCCTGAAGCCCTGCCATGCTTGCCTGCCTTCACAAGCTGAGATGAAAGGAAGGCAGGGAAACATGGCAGGGCTGCGGACAGTGGACCAGTCGGGGGCGATCGCTACCGGATTGCCAAACCAGCCCCAGTCTCTGCTACCGGATAGGCTGATCCGGCCCGATCTGGTAGCATTTCACCCCTGGTTTCACTACCCTTGAATAAAATGGTTTCAGAAAATACTCTATTAACGTTCCATTTCTACTGTGGCTGGATGTCTAGTTCTTCAATTCTTGAATTCAAATAATTATGCAAAACGTTTTGGATGTAGGAAGTTATTTTGCAATACAAACTGATACCTTATTTACTCCAACAGTAATATTGCCAAAATAAATATCGGAGTGGTAATTTAATGAAGTAAGTACACAGAAGTATATTGGACAGTTTTAAAATAAATAAGTGTAAGCCATTTGCTTCAATACCAAGGAACTGATGCAACCATGTTTTCCCTCAGTGTCAAGAACAAAGTGCTTACTGAGTAACAGATTTATGCATTTCTTTTAAAAACTAGTAAGTAAAAATATTGTTCTCTTATCATGAAATATCCCTTTGGAAACCTAAAGCCTTTCCATTTTCTACCACTGATAGAAGATGCGGCTTAGGTTTTCCTATATTATCTATACTTCCGCGTCTATTACTGTTTTGGTCAGCTAAAGATTTTATACAATGCTGCACAATGAATGTAAAAAAAGAGGAATTATTACAAAGTATGTCATTTGATATAAATAAACAGGTGCAAAAACTACAGCAGCAACAGAGAAAAGAAGTGGAAAATATGCTGCAATCTTCAATAATTTACTGTAGGAAGAGAAAGAAAGATAATAAAATAAAATTATTCAAGCAATAAGATGTATGAGTACTTCTGTTAGTCTTAGTCTTTCCTAATCTCATGTGGTATTTGATTTCAACTCCCACAATTCCCAAGCCAACATGGTTATGCTGACTGGAGATACAGGTACAATTTATTAGTGGATGGGGTAATCAAGCTGGAAAGGCTAACACAGCAAATAAACAACAGTTATTATTAATCAGTACTATGGAGTAATGTTCAAGATATAATTTCTTTGCAGTAAAACATCCTAGAATATGCTAAGGCAGAAAATTGGAATTGTATCACCTCAGCTTGTAGGAGAACCATCTACCCCATGGCTGACATTAAAAGAAAAAAATGTATAAAGTCAGTATAGACTTCCATTCCCTCCCTCACCAGTTTATAAGAGAGCAATTCATACAATTTCTTTATTTTCTGTAATAATTACTATGAGAGTTGCCAGCTAGCAGAATTGCAAAATGATCTAAAAAATTCAGTTTATTTTTAGTGTAGGAAAAGAAAAAAAAATAAGTTTGGAACAAGATGAAAATAAACAAATCTCATCTCCATCCTCTTGCTGCAGAGAGCTTTTGTTGGATCTAAAGCAGTTCTGAAAGCTAAAAGATTCTTCTATATACTATACTATACTACAAGAAGGGAAAACAATGTGATACAGGAGTGTTCAATGTAGTACAATTTAAAATAAAGATAATTAAAGTACCTTGATTTAAGTTTTGTAGTACTTGTATTCATGAGTATACCCAAAATGACTATCAGAATAACAGCAACAAATCTGCATGGATCAGGATCAAGTCTGATATGGTATCTAATTTAAAAAGAAAGAAAATACAAAGGACTACTGCAATTTATATTACTCATATGCAAAATTATTTTTCTAGTAGCAACACAAAATACAGTAAAGCAGCTGAAAAGATTCTTGAAAATAAAACAAGCAGAGAATAGGGAAAACTGTCATTAGATGGCCATGTCATTAGATGGCCCAAATGGTTTTTTCTCTCAATTAAAGCTGCTTTAACAATAAAAATATTGAATTACTGTGAACTACCTCATATTTCAAAAACTGTAAAAAACCAATGCCAATTTTAAGATAATGAAAAAATACTTATAATGGATTTTTCATTTCAAGATAGGTTCCTAGTATGCTAAAATTTAAAACATTTGTGATTCTGTTTTTTTTGCAGCCATTTTATCTTTTAACTTTTAAATAATTTTACTCTAGTTTTCTCTCTTTTCTCTAGTTCTCTGCCTATTACTGTACTGTGGCTGCCTCTCACATTCATAAGTCAATTCATTGAGTGGCCATCACCGCCGACTGATCTACTGGCCAGCTGAGGGATCCTCCTGGCTTATCTAGACTCTCCCTACCATTATTGCTGCTATATATCTCCAGACCCACTCCTGTGCTTCAACCTTTGCTCCACAGCTGTTTTTGGAGGGACTGGTGACCTGTTGGCATGGGTATTGAGTCCCGGTTTACTGCTGCTGT
>JANHFM010006628.1:219503-231236 GCA_032468115.1 Grayia smithii
TGCTTATTGCAGGGGCCATTTTGGGTCAAACACAGTTGCTTTTACATTGTGTGTGAGTCAGTTGTGTTGTGTTGTGTGTGTGTGTGTGTGTGTGTGTGTAAAGTGTGAAAGTTGGTTTTTGAGCTTTTTTGTAGGTCGAAAAAGGGCAAAGAAGTGACATCAACTTGGCCACGCCCACCCGGTCACCTGACCACCAAGCCACACCCATCAATTAAGCCACGCCCACAGAACCGGTAGCAAAAAAATTTAGATTGCACCCCTGCATTGGGGTATAGACTGATCTGTCATGGAAAAACAGCTGTAGAACAGACGAGAAGGCTAAGAAGGTTTATGGGATAACCTACTGTGTTTCCCTGAAAATAAGACCAGGTCTTCTATTTTTGGGGGCTCCAAAATAAGCAATAGGATTCATTTTCGGGGAAACATGATTTCAGGATGATCAGCCCAGCTGGGTGCCCCATCCCTCCGGCACGCACACAAAAGGCAGTGAGTGTGCGGAGGCCGACATTGTCTGACAGCATCTACAGCCCGCTGGTCCCTTGGTAGGCACACTCTGGAGTTACCCAGCCTGTGCAGCGAAAGTGAGTTGATTACCTGTCCAAGCAGCAGATGGCAGCAGAAGCACAAGGGGGGAGGCACGCAATCTAGCTGTGCCATGTGGGTTGTGGGAAAATTGAGAGTCAGTGGGTTGCAGCAGGCAGCCGGCTGCAGGAAACTTGTCTTTCCACAGCTGCACCAGCAGCAGACGGAGAAAGAGGTGCAGGGGGAGGCATACAATCCAAACATGCTGTGCGGGCAACAGGCAAGCCGAGAGATGGTGGGGCGGAGTGGGCGGATGGCTGTGGGAGGCTTGTCTTTGCGTCTCTCAGCTTGCCTTGCACAGTGTCTTGGGATTGTTTGCCTTCAATCTCCATGCCTCTGCCTTAGTCTATTGCCAGTGCCACTGCATGAAGACAAGCCTCCCACAGCCACCCACTTGCTCCAGCCCAACGACTCTCAGCTTTCCTGCAGCCCATGCAGTGCATCCGGATTGCCTGCCTTCCCACCCATGCCTCTGGCTCTGTCTGCTGTCGGTGCTGCTGCGTGAAGATCAGCCACCTGCCCACTCTGGGCCACTGTCCCTCAGCTTTCTTGCGGCCCATCCAGCACATCCAGATCACGTCCCCTCACCTCTGCCTGCTGCTTGGACAGGTAATCAACTCACCTGTACTGCACAGGCTTTGGCTGCTTCCAGACACCATCGGACCTCACGCCCTCACCACCTCCAGTGCTGGCCAAGCCTCTGCTGATGATGACCTTAACCAGGGCTTATATTAGCAGCATGTTTAAAAATCAGGCTAGGGCTTATTTTCGGGATAGGGCTTATTTTTCAGGGAAACACAATAGTAAGATGGGATAAAGTTGTTTTGCACAATTAAAGCAATATGCAATCTCTCTCTCTCAAACTTTCCTGCAGGTCACCAGAGAGTTTTGACTTCTTTCCATGTACAGAGGGGAAATCCTTCATGGGGCTACAGGAATGCAGCTGAAATCCTGAAAACTTCAGCTCCCCTAATGTCCCCTCTGCTTGCAACCTTCCTCATTCAGTTTCTGGGGAATCCAGCAGTGAAGATTGCAAATAGCAATCACATGATCATGGGAGGGGGCTTGGCAACTAGTTGTAAATGCCAGCCTGTTGCCAAGCAGCTGAGTTACGGTCATGTGACCATGGGTGGCAACACCATGGTTTATGTCCAGCAACCTTTCCAAGATTGTCATAATTGTGAATGATTGTTAAACAATTGATCTTGTCAAGGACTACTGTATGTTATGCTTAGTCACTCCCACTACAACAGTTCTTTCATTAATGATAATTTCCTGAGCTATTTAATGATTATTTACTATAATTCTCCCTCAAATGTCATCTTTTATATTATATTTTATATTGTATTGTATCTTATCATTTTAAGATGGCTTTATGTCTCTTTTTATTAGTAGGGAAGTAAGTTTATTGTAATTATAGGTTATAACATACAGTATACCATAAAATACAATAAAAACAGAATAATAAGACTGCAAACTAATAAGGGCATTGCATGTAAGAAGGTTAAAACAAAATAAAGCCACAACCACAATATTGTACCACAATAAAGGTACATCTCAGAACTTCAGTCATTTCTTTCTAATTTAAATGACAGCAGAGCAAAGTAGCAACTTGATCGTTAACAATTGGAAACCAGTCTGCAACATGACTGTTTAATTGTTTGAGATCTGGTCCTTGAATTTACCTACCAGCCATAATTTGGCCCTAAATTCCTTATAAATGGGGCAGGGGAGGACATAATAAACAATGCCTTCCATTTGACCAACATCACAAGGACATAGACATTCTTCAATGAGGCACTTGCAAAATCTCCCTGGACTTCTACCAATTGAGCAATAATATTTTCATCTCATCCCCAGATCATAGCTCCATATAGCATTTGGGCTATCACCTTGCTCTGGAATATTTTAAATTCAGCTGCCCTCCTTTAGAATATAAAAACTTCTGGGAAGTTGTTAAGATAGTAATTAAACGTATTTTCAACATAAGGAACTTATGAAAAGCCTAGGTATTTAAAACTGTAGCATTCCTCTATTTGTTGGCAGTAATTGTCCAGCTGTGTTCAATATTTCTTCTGCTAGACACTTTGTTTTACTATAAGTTATCCACAGTTATTTCCTTTCACAACAGTCAATTAGTCTGACGAATAATCGTCAAAGATCATTCCTGATATGGGAAATAAGAACAATGTGATCAACATACATTAACAGTGAATGTAGAGAAGAACAATCCATTTCACATATGCTATGGAGCATACAATGTCTTTCAATATGTATGGAGGAAGACTTCATGCTGCTGAGAGAAAATGCTGTCAATGTGGCCCGATACTGGGCGAATGTCATTTAATTTTAGTTCTATTTAATTTTGCATACTTTTTACATGTGCTAAACTTTTATGATCTATTTTACACCTATTTTATTTCCTCAGTATTGAAGGTTATATATCTAGAAGTTGAAGGTGCTTCTGACATGAGTAAAAAAAGAACAGTGAAATTTTCCATCCATTAAGCGAGGTGTAGAAAAATGTTTGTGACTTAATGGCTGCTACAATATCATTAATATGAAGTAAGAAAGGAGCAAGTAAACAGCCTTGTTCTAACTCCTCTCCCCAATAAAATAGGATCTGACAAAGACCTTTTTTAGGCCCATTCTTACTCTGGCTCTAACTAATATTAGTTTGAGAAGGCATATATTAATATCTGCCCTTACTAGTTTATCCCATAGTCAAAATCTGTCAACTGAATAAAAGGCAGAGGTAAAACCTGAGATTGTTTTGTGTGTACGTTAGTATATTTCTGAGTGAGAATCTTCAAAATGGTGTAGTGATCTAATGTGCTATGTCCTTTTTGAAAAACGTGCCTGTTCTGGATGGAAGAATTCTGTTTCTTCTTTCCAACCTTTTAACTTATTCAGAAGATATCTGGTATAAAGTGTCTGCTGAGGCTGCCCTTCTCTGTTCAGACAGAGAAACTTTGTCAGATTAGATTCAGAATCTGAGTCCTGAGGCTGGATCATGACATAAACTTAGAAGAAATATCTAGCAGGCTATATAATTAACAGGTGTTGCCAATTTCCCTTTTTGAAGAATGGTTAGTTTTCAATGAGACGACACAACACATATCTGATCTACCTCTGACAAAAGTCTAGTCATATACCTGTGGAGGTATCATATCTTCTCCAGAGGGTTTTAATTCAATTAAATAATTATTTTAAAAAGGAAATTATTTTCATAATCTCATAAAAATAAAATATGCTTACCATTTCGATGAAGTACTGTTTGCACAACCAAATATCCAGCTGTTTATATCCTTTTGTTTAAGAAAAGAAGAAAACAATAAAGAGAAAATTAAAAAGTATGTAGATTCCTACTGTATTTTTGTAACCTAATCTATCAATAATTTACGTTAAATTTTCCTAAAAATATTTATCAAAAGCAGCACTAGCTGCTAGCATTGGTGCAAACTGCTTTTGTAAATATAGTTAGTCCTCGATTTACGATGACAATTGAGCCCAAAATCTCTGTTGTTAAGTGATTAAATGGGTTTTGCCCAGGGGTGGGTTCTACTTACCTTTACTACCGGTTCTCTTCATGCACGCGTTGTGCGCGTGATGGACACGCGAATGCTCGCTTCGCTCGCATTCGCGCCAAATTAAAATTCCTTAAACAGATGCATTATAATATAACAATTAAATGAATGTTAGGAAGGAAATAATTTCTCACCAACATACTGTTTTGGCAGTAAATATGAGTGAATGATTTTCTTTGGCTTGACAGGGAAAAACTAAAATATTTTCCATCTGATTCCTATTTAGAAAAAGACAGAAATGTTTAGTTGAACATAATAAAACTATTATACTGAGAAATTGTGATATAATATTTTAAATGGTAGAATAAAACATTTAAACATTGAAAGTATTCTACCATAGAGAACAATGGATAGGATAACAATGAAGGATATTATTTGTTTGTTTTCCATTCAAAAGCCACAAATATAAATATAGTGATAACTCATGCTAAATGTTACTTATCACCCAACTACAGAAAAATCAGCTAAGCGAATCATTAAAATATTTCTAATTCCTATAGCAAAAAATGGAAACAATGATTAACAAGCTTGTCGCAGCAGATGCCTGCACAACCATGAAACTAAACTAAGGTAAAATTTGATACTGATAGCAATAGATTTGCTTCAACCTAGCCCACAAACAATGTAACAGTTGCACTTCTTTTGACAACTGGCTTGAGGCATCTTTTCATCAATATGCACAGAGAACTTCAATATTTGCTTGCAAAATTCAATAAAGTAAAATAGCTTTTTTATTTGCAATCCGAAAGCTCAACAGGGCATCAACAACATCTGTAAGGCATGTGCCTATTACATGCTTTTACATTTTGAACAAGCCTGAAAAAGACAGTTTCATATAAAAGGAATATATAGAGGGACAATAATGTACTTTAACAACTCATGAATTCCATAGCATATAAATTCATCAGTAAACCTACCTACCAATACTATGATGATGTAACATAATTCTCTCTCATGCTTTCTCTGATGTTTTTAATGTGTCTGCTGTTTTTATTCACTAATCCACTCGCCAAATCTCCATGGCTTGGACAGTTTTTTAAAAACACTCAGGCAGATGTGAAATGTAAAATGAAATGAGTGATTTGTCCTGAGTGATTTGTTCTGAGCTCAGAACATTTGGTTGTCTTTTTGACTTGTAAACTTTTCAAACCTACAAACGTTTTGCACATCTCAAGATTGGATATGGGGAAGCCTTGATTCAATAATTACAATACTATTTTCAATTCTAGATTTTCCATCAGAGAAAAAGCTGTAAATAAGTGGTAGAGCACATATTTTTCATAGGGAAGGTGCTAACTTCAAACATTAGCACTACTAGAAATGAAAAATAAACCCACCTAAACTTAAAAAGGACCTCATAAAAAATAATAAAATATAGCTTTTACTTAAGCTAATAAATAATTCTGTCTTAAATGAAAAAGATTACTTACATTGTATCCTTTGTAGGACCATTTTGAAGCTTTTATATTAATCCAAATTGATGCTTCTGAAAAAAAAACAATACTTTTCTTCATACTGGATTACTTTTTTTCTGCTGTCCTGCAGTACCATATCCACAATAATTTTGTTGTGTAATTAAAATAGCAAGTCTCCTTTTAACATAGAAAAACAAATATTTTTGAAATGATAAAAACTAAATTCTTCTTCTCTGATTTTAGTTCGGAGCAGGAAAATTAGCATCGATATAATTACCAAATATTCTTTTTCAAGCTTTTTATAAATACGTAAGGCTTTTACATCTTTATATTTAATATTTAGTTGGAATAACAAACATTAACTCATGAAACACTGGTGGTTGCAACAATGAAAACAACATAGGAACCTACTTCAAAAGGTTTTTTTTTTTGTCACACCATCATGCTTCCTGCTTAGAACAACATTAAGAGAAAACATGGAACAGCAACACTTATTTAACCTATGCATTTGCCCAGGCCCAGACATCATATAGAATAAGAATAATAGATAATAATTATTCTATTTCATAGAATAATCTATGAATAAGCATAGATATAGAGAGATAAATGTTCCTAGCAAAGGAAACAAAAAGCTACCTTAAGATTAGTTCACATTGCTTTTTTTTTTAAAAAAAAGGTATGTATTCATACTGGAAAACTGCAGTTATAAACTTGAATGCCTGATCTTGAAATAAATTGCTTGGGTTTTACCATAATAATATTCCCTGCCTTTGGGCTTTGTAATGCTACAATGTTAGGTCAGCATTGTACATGAGATATTTAGCAAAAAAAGAAGCAGCTATCTAACAAGTTCAGAGCTGAGACAAGATCTGATCTATGATACCCTAAAGGTAGTCTCATTTAGTGTCCATAATTGAAACTGACAACCTGGTCACTAAGTAAAGCAGTTGCTAAATGAAACCAGTGCTATGCTTATATTTCAGCTTTCCTTTGCTTTATAGGCCAGCGAAGGTCATAAATGTGAGGATTGGTTACTTTTTTTTAATCACTGTTGTAACTGTAAATGATCACTAAACAAGACTGTCACTAAACAAAGACTATCTGAGTGTTGTAATTTCAGTCTCGTATTCTTTTTTCAATTAGCTTTTAAATTAGTAATAGTGATTTTGAATACAAGATTTTAAATCATTTGAATGGCTTAATGATCTGAGCTTTGCAGCAGAAAATGTTCCTATGCTACTTCCCAGAACTTAAGAGGAAAAAAAATGAATAAAATATATTGATTGGATTTAATGTTACTCTTACTCATCAAAGGAAGTCATACACACACAGTAACACTGGACACACTAACCTGTTAACTCAGTAAGTGATTCAGATCTTTCTTCAAAGAGTTTTCCTGGATACCTTAAAAAGTGGTGATTCAGGACCAGAATTTTTCTTTGAGGATTTTCTGTTATCTATCAATTAATAAACATGTAAAGAAAAACTTTAAGAAGCTTTTGAGGCCTAATGTGAGTCTAATTATTATTAATAACATTGGGAGATAATACTTCCCAGACACAAAATCAACAACCTTTCAGCTTCAAGCAGAATCATCTGGGTTTGGGCACATTTGCAAAATGACCACAATTCCCCAGCCCCTTTCTTTTCTAATCTTGACAGAAAAGAGTTTCTCCTTTTGAAAAAAAAAAAGGAAATGTTTTGGATTACAGGTTGGAAGCCAAGAGGATTAATTGTTTCCCCTCAGACTTAGATTTAAAATGGAATCTGCAGGTAGCAGAATTTTCCAGCAGAAAATTAACACAGTATTATTTCCAAGGCTGCTCTATTCTCTAAAGGAATAGAGAAAAGGTAACTAATTTTGTACTAATTTTAATTTCTGTGTTGCCTGGTCAATGCTTCATTTTTCCCTGGTGTTTATGTTCTCCATATATATTTGGAATATTACATATTTTAATGAAATTTGGAAGCTCTTTCACAGTAGTGTTATCCTAAATGAAAAGCAAATCTATAACCTGTGGCATCTGCCCAGAGCCTTATAGTGCCTTTCATAATTTTTCAATGTGATTTCCTTTTCAATAAAAATCTGTGATTTTAATAACTTTTATTTCTATTTCCATTAGTGATGGGTATGTTGAATATGAAAGGGAAATTGAAAAGGGATTTTTACATTTTCTTTTTTAATTGTTAATTTTAGATTAATTTTAATTGTTAGATTGTAAAATATTTACACCGAGGCTGGTGGCAAAGTTAGGTATGAAGTGGGCTTCTTAGAAAGCACACTGAGACTTTTACACTTTCATTTTATGAACTCAGTCCTGCCACTAACAATGGCAGCAACAGCCTGGTTAATGAAAAATGTATTTATAATTCTTATGAGATCTGTAATGTAGGTAATATTCCTAACACTGCTGTCTTCCTTTACTTGCAGGAATGTAAAAAAAAAAATCAAGCAATAAATGCTTTTTCCAGAAAGCATGCACAGATCTTCAAGGAATGCAAACCTGTTTAGTATTGTCGTCGATAAGGTCAAAAAATGCTCTGACAGTAGCCAAGTTCAATTCCTTACACCTAAAAAAGAATATAAGGGAAATATGCTTGTAAAAAACAGACCAATTAAAAGTCAAATAATAGCCAAATAAAAATATTTGAACAGCAGTATATCAGTCCTTGTACCAAAAAGCTTTTATCTGCTCACCAAACAATGGAAAGATGATCTGTGGAAGCCCAGACTCGAGGAACTGCTGAACTCTGATTACAAGAAGATTTGTATTATTCATTTTAAAACTGAACATCCAAATATTTATTTACTAGAAGCGAATATCTTGTTGAAAAAATACAACTGAAATCCTGCTTACATTGTTATGACTAAATAAAATCCAAAAAAACGAGCATGTCATATAGAACATGTGACTCTTTCCTCCCTCTTTGAACAGCAGACAATTCTGCCTTATTATACTTTGAAACGTCTGCTCATTTTGCCATTTGGATGTTGCTGTACTGTTGCTTGAGAAGCACCAGGAAAATATGGCCTTATATACTTCACATAACAGTTCTCTATTATTAATTTAAACTGTGTGCAGATTCATATTTCCTTATTGATTCAATTAATTTGTGAGACGCCTCATTCACTGAAGCAATGAAGATTAAAAACTGAAGTACAATTATATAAATTGGATACAAACTAATTCTTAGCATGAGTCAACAGTTTAGTTACAGCTAATATGATTTAGACATCCTCTTTTAAACAGGTTCTTTGTTCAAGGGATTTGGAGTAAAATCCAAGCTAGACATGGCAAAAAAATAAGAACATTGTGGAGTCTTTGTTCTCTGAATTTGTTTGCTTGCAAACATTTCATTACCCAACTAGATAATATCACTAGTGCTAGTGAAGGTGTGTTTTACTTCCTGTTTACATAGAGTAGTTTCCAGAGGTGGTATTCAGCAGGTTCTGACCAGTTCTGGAGAACCAGTAGTGGAAATTTTGAGTAGTTTGGAGAACCAGTAAATACCACCTCTGACTGGCCCTGCCCCTATCTATTCTCTGCCTCCCAAGTCCCAGCTGATGGGGAGGATGGGGATTTTGCAGACTCTTTCCCCTGGAGTGGGGTGGGAATGGAGATTTTACAGTATCCTTCCCCTGAAGTGGGGTGAGAATGGAGCTTTTACAGTATCCTTCCCCTGCCATGCCTGCCAAGCCAAGCCAAGCCAAGCCACGCCTACCAAGCCATGCCATGCCCACTAAGCCACACCCACAGAACCGTTAGTAAAATATTTTGAATCCCACCGCTGATATGAACATGTTTGGGTGAAAACTTTTAATTCTATTCAGAAAAAGATTTGTTAAATGATTCCTTTCAATTAAAAATCCTTCAAAACAGAGAGTGTTGGGGGACAGGAGAGAGAAAGAAAATGTCTTGTTTGAATCCACAATGTATGTGATTAATTAAAATCTAGGCAATATATAAACCTATTTTTTGTCATCTCTTCTCAGTTGTGAAAGGCAAATCCTTAACCAAGAGTTGAACCAAAACATACTCAAGGCTATATGATAAAGGTTACTTTTCTTTTTCCTTTAAACCTCAGAGATTAAGAAACTGAGATTCCAAATCATTTAGGTCTCCTTTTTCACTGAATCCCTTAATCCCTTCAAACCTTGGCACCATTTCTCACCATTTTTTTTTCATGCTTTCATTCTAGAATTTCCTACCTGACAGTCACATTGACCTTCTACTAAAAGGCAAGGTTGGATATCTGACACCTGATTTACAAATACTGGAGTTCTGGTTACAACTTTCAGGCTGCTTCCCATGATCTCTGAACCACTTTCTAGAAGCAGGGAGTGTGGGTTTTGTAGCAGGCTGAAATCTCCGAAAAATCACAGTTTTGTAAATTAGGACTGTGAATGCTTGATCTTGATTTCTTCATATGAAACTTACTAACATTTGCTAATATTCAACCATCATGACAAGTATTAAAAGTTCTTGGGTAACTCAGTGAAAGTTAATTATTGTCTATTACTTCTTGTGTAGCAGTGCTCTAAACTATGTTAAAAGAATGGTCATTTGAACCCTTTACTTTATAAAAATTCCACTGGATCTTAAGAATCCATTGAATTTCTTACAATGTTTTTTAACTGAATTTCTTACAGTGTTTTTGAACACAGTATAAATAATAAAGCTGAATGAAAAAAATACAAGATAATAAAAATAAGTACTTCTTCACAAATTGCAGAATTAAACAGTGGGAAATTAAAACCTGAAGATATTGTGATGGTCTTCAGTTTGGGCAATTTGAAAGCAATAAAAAAAATTCGAGCGGATAAGCCTATCAATGGATTTTAATCCATTGAAATATTATCACTATGGAAAGAGGCAGTATGCTTTAGACAATTGTAGTTTGGGAAAATGAATAAGGGTAGGCTATTGAACTGCTACCCCTGCTTGTGGGTATCATGAAGGTACCTAGCTGCCTCTGTGACAAAAGAATTATGAAACAAATGCCCCTTTTCAGGCCCAGTTATATTTTTACTAGTGGTCATATTTACCTTAGTGCCATTGCCAGGAAACAATACATCAAGCATAGACAAGTTAAAATGATTAAGTACCAAGTGACATGAATATCCTTAATCTGATAAATGCAACCCTTAGGTGGAATGAGAAATACTCAACTTCTAGACACGTAACTTCTTTCACCTAGTATGCACCATTCAAAATGTGAAGGAACAAAAATAAATCTTTAACCCAGGACACGTATAATATAACTTCACGAAGAATACCTGCATTCTTTTTGAGTCCATCAGAGGGTTCCTTAAAAGAGTAGAGCCCAAATGTTTGCAGCTTTGCGGGGGTTCTGGGGGTTAGGAAGCAAATGGACATGCTTAAAGCATCCATTTCATCCCTTAAAAGCTTCAGCTGCCTCCCCCTCTCCTCACTTTTACAATGTGAGATGTCACATGTTATGCAAAGCTGAAGTGGCCCTCAAGATGGTAGAGGTTGTACATCAGTGGTGGGTTGCTCCCGGTTTGGGCCAGTTCGCACGATATGGTAGCGGTGGCGGTGTGACATCACTGAACCGGTTCTCCGCGTCTGGGAGCTGGGCCCACCCGCACGCCCGTACTTACCTTTTTCCTCCATTTTTTTCCGTTTTTCTGCTCTGTGCATGCGCAGAGTGCTTGTTTTTATTTTTTTTAGGTAGATTTGTTTCTGCCTATGTGCCTATGTGCGGAGCGTGCATTTGACATGCGCATGTGCGAGTGAAGCGAGCACACGCAGCGAACGAGCAAATCACGTGCATGAAGAGAACCTGTAGTAAAGGTAAGTAGAACCCACCCCTGTTGTACATGTCCACTTTAATGCAGTGCTTGAAAATTAGGTCTATTAAAATATCCTAAGACTTTTTTTCCCCAAAGAAAATACATTTAAGATGGGTGCATACATTTCAAATGACTGTTTATTTCTCTTTCAGAAATCTAAACCTCTAACAAACCACTACCCATAGCTTCTACGTTCATACTTAATTTAAAGTATAAGCATCCACGCTACCTCAGGTCTATCTGAACGTATTAATTCATTTAGGGCAGGGGTGTCAAACTTGATTTCATTGAGGGCTGCATCAGGATTGTGTTTGACTTCGGGGGGGGGCATGGT
>JANHFM010006628.1:231336-247786 GCA_032468115.1 Grayia smithii
CTTTACTACCAGTTCTCTTCATGCACGCGCTTTATGCGTTCGCCACGCGCTTCCTTCACTTGCGCACATGCCTAATGCGTGCTCTGCGCATGCGCAGTTACTAATCTACCTGAAAAAAACTCAAAACAAGTGCTCTGCGCATGCGCAGAGCAGAAAAACAGGGGAAAAAAAGTAAGTACGGGCGCGCGGGTGGGCCCAGCTCCTGCCCGCGGAGAACTGGTTTGGTGATGTCACACCGTCACCGCTACCGGATTGCGTGAACCAGGCTGAACCGGGAGCAACTCACCACTGGTACAAACAACAAAGTGATAAGTCATAGATCTTAAATTAGTTAAACTCATAAATCGTAAGATTGTATCATATTGAATCATACTGAAGAAAAGCTTGAGTTATTTATCAGTCATGTGCCTTAACTGTAATTGTCACATCCATAGATCTGGATACCCCTTTGGAGATGGGGAAAAAAATAGACTGTATACTTAGGAACAATGGCTTAATCAGAAGCCACTATATTCTTTTTAAAAGGCACATATCAATATATGACGTGGGCACTGTGGAGAAATAATTCGCCATATCAAATGATACTGAAAGAGAAAATGAAACAAGAGAAAAACAAAAATCTTCTAGGCTTGAAGCCAATATGGATAATGAATGCAGACAGAAGGATAGCACCAGAGATACAAACTATAATGCATCAATTTAATATAGTTATGGGCTTAAATCTGGAGCAGCTGAGCCTCTACAAAGGAAGAAAAGAAGGAAAGCTAAATGTAATTAATACTTTATTAATGTTTTTTTTTCTAAAAGTGCTCCTGCATTTGATACACTAAGCATTTTACAGAATAAAGCATTGGTGACTAAGAGTTGAGACACAATGTGGCAACCCCAATAGGATGGACAGAGGCCAAAGCAAGCCTAACTTGGCACCACACACACACACATAGCTGGAGTCAAGGAGAAGAATCCATTGATCGACAAGTGCAACCAATCAAGATATAACCTACAGCGGAAGTCAAAGATTTAGAACAGTGATTCTCAAACTTGGCAACTTCAAGATGTATGAACTACGGCTCCCAGAACTCTAAGATGTCCACACACATCTTAAAGTTACCAAGTTCGAGGAATACTGCTTTAGCGGTAGATGAGTCACATTTCATAAATGAGAAAGATCAGTCAATGAAATTGCAATTAAACAATCACAGTGCATCTCTTGAGCAAAAGCTATAGACCAGTGATGGCGAACCTATGGCACATGTGCTGGAAGTGGCACTCAGAGCCATCTCTCCACACATGCCAGCAGTTGCCCGTTGCTCTTTTGGGTTCCGGCGTGCACATGTTGCTTTTCACTTGGGCGGGAATGCCAGAAACTGGAAGAGCAGCTCCCTGGCATGCATGCGTGTGCCGGGAAGCTTAGCTTCCGGTTTCTAGCATGCACATGCATGCTGGCCAGCTGGTCTTCACACGCGCTGGTCACCTGGTCTTCCGGTTTCTGGCACGCTGCGCACCATGGAACTCCTCCTCTGGTTTCTGGTGCTCCCCTGCACCTGCGTGCATTCTCCCATTTCGGCACTTAGTGCCGAAAAGGTTCACCAACACTGCTATAGACTTTCCCATTATCACGTAAAGAACTTCAGCTTTCTTCTCTCTCTGTGCATTGGGCATGACAAAGAAGGTTAGCGTGCAATACATCTATATTGTATTAAAGTAAAGATTAAAGTTCCATTTCTAATGGCAACAAAGTACAATAAAGAACGTCTGAGCCGTGGTGGCACAGTGGTTAGAGTGCAGTACTGCAGGCTACTTCTGCTGACTGCCGGCTGACTGCAATTTGGCAAATCGAATCTGACCAGGATCAAGGTTGACTCAGCCTTCCATCTTTCCAAGGTGGGTAAAATGAGGACCCAAATTGTTGGGGGCAATATGCTAACTCTGTAAACCGCTTAGAGAGGACTGTAAAAGCACTGTGAAGTGGTATAGTAAGTGCTCTTGCTATCTCATTTCTCTCCACCACCCGTTTTATCCATCACTTTTGCTCCCATTCCTTCCAGTCATCTTTACTCCCCTCCATCTTCTCTATCGCTACCCACCAAGAAAACTGACACTGAAACAGCTCAGACATTTCAGGATGATGTCTGGGTTCTGAAAAATCTGAGCAGGAGAATACTGATCACTGAACAACTGTGCACTTCTGCCTCCCTTTGTGCTTGGAGTTCAGGAATAGATTACCTCCAGGCATGTAGTTAATTGAGAAACTGATTAATGAGCCAAAAGATTGAGCCAAATGCTCCCATCAACAAAAACAAAAGCTTGCTTTTCTCCCCTCTCAGTCAATTAGAAAACAAAACAAAACAAAAATTACCCTCTGAGTATAATGCTTATTTTCAGTTTTCAATATTATTTGCCATGTAAGAAAGTGGTTGTAGAGAGCTCTCTCAATTGCTCCTTTGTTTAAAGTCCTTCTGTCTCTCTCCATTTCCTACTAGCATAAATACCTTCAGTAGCTTCAGCAAGTCAATAAAATGTCTAATCAGTTTTAACATTGAGGCTTGAGGAAGAAAGCTCGGAAAGGGAACAATTTTAGAAGAAAGTGGACTTTCCTTAATTCTTGGAACTTGATAGGATGTTCTAATCATATGCATATCACAATTTTTTTTCTTTGGTTTCATCATCTAGCAATAGCACTTAGACTTATATACTGCTTCATAGTGCTTTTACGGCCCTCTCTAAGCAGTTTACAGTGTCAGCCTGTCGCCCCCAACAATCTGGGTCCTCATTTTACCCACCTCGGAAGGATGGAAGGCTGAGAGTCAACCTTGAGCCGGTGAGATTTGATCTGCTGAACTGCAGCTATCAGTCAGCTGAAGTAGCCTGCAGTACTGCACTCTAACCACTGTGCCACCTCGGCTCTTTCATCTAATGAAAGTTTGCATTGAGTTATTTACAGTCATAATGGATCCCCACTCTGTGGTGGCTATTCCTAAAAAGATGTACAGAGAGATGGTATTCAGCCAGTTCAGACTGGTTCGGGTGAACTGGTAGCAGTGACTGTGGGTGGCCACCCGGCCACATTTTTGAGGCTGGGCGCATGCACGGAAGGCCTGCAACAGTGGTGGGTTGCTCCCAGTTCGGCCCGGTTCACCCGATCTGGTAGCGGTGACTATGTGGCGTCACCGAAGCGGTTCTCTGTGGCCGGGAACTGGGCCCACCCATTCGCCCCTACCGTATTTTCTTCTTTTTTTCCGAGCAGCAATCATCTAAAAAGTGTCGAGCAGCCGGGCTTAAGTGTTCTGCGCATGCGCAGAGGGCTTTTTTCCCCCTCTAAACTACACTACAGCTGGTAAATACTGTAGCGTGCATGTACGGAGCGCCCGTTCAGCGTGCATGCGAGCGAAGCGAGCATGCGCCCGCCGATCACGCGCAAAGTGTGTTCATGAAGAGAACCAGTAGTAAAGGTAAGTAGAACCCATCCCTGGCGTGCACACAAGCAAAGGACATGTGTGGAAGGCCGGGTGCACGCGCAGCGTGCACCAAACCAGTAATAAGAATATGTGAAACCCACCGCTGGATGTACAGTGTACAAAAAAGCAGAGGAAAGAAACATCATTGGATTTTTTTAAAAAACAAAACCCTCGTAATAACTGAATTTTGATTTTGATTCCCACCCTGGAGAAGTCTTTGAAATTGCAGCTGTCCCAGCAGAAATGGGATAGTTGCAGGATAAAAATAGCTACTGTTTTAAATAATGAATGTTTCTCCTGCAGTTAAGTAGTAGTTATTTATATATTGCATCAGTCATAGAATATGGTGCAAAGAGATTTCCTAAAGGCCATTCATGGAATCTCATTAATCAATTACTGCCTGGAACTTCCTGTCCTGTCTCTGCTATTTATGTCTACTAGAGAGCCTATCGGGTAACACAGTTTTGAGCCTCCTGGAAGGCTGACTTCCCTGACAAATTTCACACATTTATCTGTGAGATTTTGACACTGTAAAATGGAGATGGTGCAAGTTCCGGGTAGATGGGGACTGTGCTTTTAGATACTTGGATCATAATTCCCCAAATCAGGGAAATGATTCTGTGAAACTAGGGCAGAAATGTTATAAATATAACAACAAGCAACAATTGCTCAGTTTCAGGACTAGGAAGTACATTTTAAAAATCTGTTGAAATATGGCAGGAAGAAAAAGTAATGGTTTTGAACTGGTAGATATATAAGGAGGGGACGATCCAGTCACTTTGACCCAAAGCAATTGATTCTTTTCTATAGCTTTATTATAATGTGCAATAAGTATCTGATTCAGCCATGTCATGTTTCTGAAAGCCATTAGCCAAGATCAGACTTATGAGTCAAACTGAGCCATGTTGAGTTGTATAGGAATTCCTGCTGCCATTTTGCAGGCAAATGGGCCATTATCCTCCAGCCTTTCATCCTTCCAAGACTCTCAATCTAATTGACAACTGTTCAGTTGGCGAATCCAGAAAAAGAAACTCCTGGGACATTATTTTACCAAGAGTATAAACTTTATGTCAAGTTTGAAGCACACTTATGCTGTTGCAATATTATTGCTACGCAGCTTGCCAACGAACTAGCGGAGAGGGAAGGGGGAAATGGAATGTAGGCTTCAGACATCAAGAAGGCAAACCGTGAGAGCCAAGGACACTTCAGCAGGTGGCTAAAGTCCTCAGAAACATTTTCTCATAACAATCCAATGTCATTCAATTTGACAATGTGACCTGCACTAATAGGGGGAGGGAAAATTCTATACATTAATTATATGGGATTGTGCGGGAATTAGTTAGAGCTGGTTTTGCCTTAATCTGTGCTGAGATGATGTACTCTATAAAGTTGTGCATAAAGAGATTGCATCATCTCAACTGTGCTTGCTTGGTTGGATTTGTCAGTCGGAATCTTAACACTTTACTGAATAAATCCACATTGGCACAGAAGAAGTGAAACCAGCTCTGGGCTTCCTGCGTAAAAGCATGTATAGTTCATTCCCCTTTCCCCAAGGGCCACCCACAATCCACCAATTATGTCCACCAATCACTTCTGTTCATTTTGTTATGGGAACCAGTTGGCCACGCTGGGACATCTGTTCGGGGTGTTCTTGAAGGGGGAGCAGTGTCTCACGGGAACTGATGATGCTTGGATGCCATTACCTGCACTCTTGCATGACATTCCACCACCACCCCTTTTCTTTGTCAAGCTGCGAGCAAAGCAGAATATAGGTGAAAATGTGAGTCAATCTTGACCAGAGGTGGTATTCAGCAGGTACTGACCAGTTCTGGAGAATCGGTAGTGGAAATTTTGAGTAGTTCGGAGAACCAATAAATTCCACCTCTGACTGGCCCTGCCTCCATCTATTCTCTGTCATCCGAGTTCCAGCTGATCGGGAGGAAATGGGGATTTTGTAGTAACCTTCTCCTTGAGTGGGGAGGGAATGGAGATCTTACAGTATCCTTCCCCTGCCATGCCCACCAAGCCATGCCCGCCAAACCATGCCATGCCATCCCCACCAAGCCATGCCCAAAGAACCAGTAGTAAAAAAAATTGAATCCCACCACTGGTCTTGACTCTAATTGGTAAATTACCACAATACATAATCCCTCCATAATTTATTCATTTACTTGATTTTTAGGGCCACTTGATTCTGAAAAGACTTTGGACAGCTTACAATGTTTTAATGACATAATTTTAAAACACAGTTAGAAACATAAGCAACCAGACAACAACGTTAAAGACTTGACAAGGGTTCCAGAAACACTTTAACCTCTGGTCTGGGAACAGTCTTTACAATGAGCTTGTGAAACAGGTTTGAGGTAGGGCAAAATCATCTTACTGAAGATCATTTTGCAAGTTCATTTCTGAAGTCAGCATTCTGAGACTACCTGATCCATAATCCAAATTGTAATAGTTATTTGAACTTCATGCACTCATTTGAAAATATGTTATATTAAAAAAAACGGAATTGATGTTCAAGGAAACATGGCAACATCCCTAACACTGTAAGTTAGGGATGGGGAATGTGACTTTCCAGATGTTGTCAAACCTCAGTTCTGGTTGCCTTATCCAACATTCCTAATATGAAGGATGCTGGAAATTATAGTTCATAACATCTGGAGAACTTCATATTTCTTCATAATGACTGCAAGTCATTCTGCTATCCTAGCTTTCTAAAGGGTTGTTTAATTGATGCTTATATACAAGTACTATTTTCTCCCTGAGGACAGTAATCTGCAAACTTTTATGTGATGTGACTTGGGACAAGATGGAGTAGTTCCAAGCCACCTAGTGAGAAAATGCTTCTATTGTCTTAGTAGATAGTGTCCATCTGCTCAACTCCGGGCTTGGAAGCTAAGCTGCATTAAGACCTGCTTAGAAGTTGGGTGGGAGATCTCTTAGTTTTAGACATGATGTGCCCCGCAAATATTATAAGTGAAGAGGAAAGTAAGGAGTAATTGCACAAGAGGCCACACTCTTTTCATAATTTGGACACCACGCTCACACGGTTAAAACAGGAACATGCTATAGAGGTAGTCCTCAACTTACGATCACAATTGAGCCCAAAATTTCCATTGTTAAGCAAGACATTTGTTAAGTGAGCTTTGACCCATTTTACGACCTTTCTTGCCACAGTTGTATAAGCCAATCACTGCAGCTGATAAGTTAATAACCCGGTTTTTAAGTGAATCTGGCTTCCCCATTGCCTTTGCTTGTCAGAAGGTCAGAAAGCCTTCCGTCATAAACATGAACCATTTGCCAAGCATCTGAATTTTGATCACATGATCATGTGGATACTACAAAGGTCATAACTGTGAAAAATGATCATAGATCATATTTTTCAGTGCTGTTGTAAAACTTTGAATAGTCATTAAATGAACTGTAACAATATTTGTGTATACAGGTAGCAGAATAAAATCTATTCCTTGAAAACTATTTCTTCCTTTCTGCCCCATTTCTAAAATATTATTTTTCCCCACTCCTGAATTCAAAGATCCCACTGTCTTTTGACATATTATTTATATCCAGCTTGAACTTCTGCCCTGCTGTCCCTTTTCATCGAATTAATTAAGAGTAAAGTGTACATTTGAAAATATATTACCGAATCAGTATCACAGACGTGTTCTTAGTCAAATCTGGGAACTGAAGTGGTTTTAATTTTGTTTCTACATGATCCTTAAATTAGAGTTTTAATGAGAATTGATATATCATTAGTTCCTTACCAGAATGAGGCCTTACATTGAAAATGGATTTTAGTCCTGGTGAGTCTTGGAAAAAATTAAGCCTCAGAAGTTGACAAGGAAAACAACAATAATTAACTAAGGCAAGCTTCTTAATATGGAAAAGAGGGTAGAAAATTAGGAAGAAAATCTTTTGACAGAATACAAAACTGGAAGTAGGAAGGAAAAAAAAGAAAGACAAGTAGAACAGAGAGCTGTGGTCTGAAAAAGAAAGAGAAAGGAAACGGTATTTATTTTTTAAGACCCACACGAAGGGAAAGATTTGCTTATCTTGGAGAATAAGCTAAACTGTTGAGGAGACACAAAGGTGGTTTTTCAAAAGGAAACTGGACTTTCTTTCAGAGGTGGGTTTTAGCAGGTTCTGACCAGTTCTGGAGCACTGGTAGAGGAAATTTTGAGTAGTTTGGAGAACCAGTAAATACCACCTCTGACTGGCCCTGCCCCCATCTATTCTCTGCCTCCTGAGTCCCAGCTGATCGGAAGAAAATGGGGATTTTGCAATAACCTTCCCCTGGAGTGGGGAGGGAATGGAGATTTTACAGTATCCTTCCCCTGGAGTGGGGTGGGAATGGAGATTTTACAGTATCCTTCCCCTGCCACACCTACCAAGCCAGGCCCACCAAGCCATGCCCACAAAACAATATTAAGAAATTTGACTCCCACCACTGTAATTTCCCTTTATTAGTTGGGTAATGAAATGTCTGTAAGAAAATAAGTTCAACCCTGAACTACATATATTTTCTTCTATGGAGAAAATTCTAAATCAAATATAATGTGCTATTTCTTGAGGATGCAAGAATCTCCAAATAAATGTAGCAATGAATGCTACTGCTTCCACTCAAATTGAGATCTCAATTTAGAATGTCACATTCAATTAGGACAGATATTAGGGCAAGAGAGGACTAAACTATTAGGAGGAATATTAACAGTAATATTTAATGGTCATCAAAAGCCAAGGCTTAAAAGCAACAATTAAAGAATTTACCACAACAGATAAAGCACAATTTTGACTATTTGAACTGGGCAGAAAAGCCAATCCAGAGCGAACTTGATAATCTCGAAATCCTCCTGCTACAGAAAGGGTTGTTAGATTCCTTATTTCTTGAGCCTTCTGAATCCAGTTATGGTTCACAGTTGAGTAAAAATCTATGAAAAGAATGTTCTTTTAAATATCACTTTAGCAGTTTTGTTTCTTGAGGTTCAGTATAGATCATTTTGAAGTACGTATCAGCATATTTTATAATTCCTCATTTCTCCACTATCCAATTTCAAACAAGAAAAAACTAAGTCAACTCAGCATACCAATAAGGCAAAATAATAAATCTCATTCCAGAAAAATGTAGAATTAAGATAATGTAAATCTGGCAGGTTAAAGCTTTTTTTCTACATAAGGCAATCACAAATTGGTCAAAGACATTCTAAAGAATTTTGCTTGCCATAAACATATTTTTATCTATATATAAGAAATATTTAATGAACATTTATATTGATATGCATTAATTTCAAAATTGTAGCAATAGGAATAGCACTTAGACTTATATACCACTTCATAGTGCTTTACAGCCCTCTCTAAGCAGTTTACAGAGTCAGCATATTGTTCTCAACAATCTGGGTCCTCATTTTACCGACCTCAGAAGGATGGAAGGCTGAGTCAACTTTAAGCCTGCTGAGATTCAATCTGCCAAACTGCTAGCAGCCGGTGATCAACAGAAGTAGCCTGCAGTACTGCACTCTAACCACTGTTCCTCATATGTAATCATTTTAACAGCAGTAATCTTATCTCATTGTGATCTATTCAAATTACTTCTATAGATTTAAACATATTTCATCATGCAAATCCATGTATTTTACAAAAACTGAACCTTAAATCCTACTCATACATACAGTACATACATAGACACACACATGCATACATATATTACAATAATTTGTAATAATTACTATTATGTATAAAGTGGGCATTTTGAACATATACAAAACACATTTTGATGTGGGAGATTGAAATATATTCCAGTTGTTCCCCTGATAGATAATGCATCAAATTGGGCCAGAGAAAAATGTCTCCTATGTGAAGTATGCATGAACTTAAAAAAGATAGCCCAGGTAGGTCCTGGATGATGGTGCAATTGTAATATAATAGAGATGGTAAAATTTAGCTTTATCTTAATGAGTCTGAGATCCTGTGTTTAAATTCTGCTAAAGTTTTTATTAAAGTTTAAAGTAAAGCAATCCACAATACATGAAACGTTGATTAATTTGCCTTCATAGTTCAGGATAAGCCCCCCCCCCCAAAGATTTACTTGCTCGAGACCTTAAAAGGCATACTCTTCTATGGGTCCCAGAAGAGATGCAGCCCAATTCTACTAAACATAGTTGGGAAGATATTCTACTGAAATGCCAGTTCTAAGCAAGGGGCAAATACTTTAAATCAGCTGGTTATTTTGAAGATTTTGAGAGTTTTTTTAAAAAAAATAATTTACTGTCAACATACATGATAGCGCTTCAAAGTAGATTAGATCAGGAAACAGAAATAATAAGAAATACTGAAATTCTACTTGATGTGGGCTTTCAAAATAATTTTCTTTCCATCCCTCTTGTACCAAACAGTATCGATACTGGGCAATTTTGAGTTTCTTTCTCATGCTTTCTTCTTTTCCCAGACTAAGCTCATTTTCATTTTCCTAATGGATGCCACATCTTTTCTGAAGTATAAGCAACATAATGAATATGGTGCCATTTAGAACAAAAGTTTCTTTTGGGGGGTGAGAGTGAACATGGAAGGAAGCAATTTTTCATTTTTAGCTCCAGTATTATCGAGGATATTAACAAATTAGTTCACCCCGATGGGTCATCCCTTTGATCTCACATGTTGAGTACCTGGTTTCTGATCTCCTATTCTTAAGTGAGATCTCATGGTTTTATGGCTTTTATATGATTCTTTCAAAAATGAAAGATAAAATACTGAAACATGGATCAGTTAACTAATGGAATGGATATAGTCTAACTCTACCAAACTAGTTTTTTTTAGTGAAGCCTAGACTGTGTGGTCAGAAGAAATGCTATTCTCCAGGAACAGGATTAGCTACAAGAAACTGGCTTTGGGCCAACAAGAAAAATGGGGGATACTGTTGGAGATATTCCTTGCTATCAAATAGATAAACTAACTGAAGTGGTCTCTAGTATGATGTGTAGGAAGTTAATATTCATGCTCAGACTCTCCTAGTAGTCTGTTTCAAATTAACATCAGACAAATAACTCTTGTTTTAATTTTTAAGAGTCTTGGATATAGATATGTCACAATATTATCCAATTGCCCACAGAAGTGAGGGATCTGAAAATAGTATCTGAAGAATTCTGGAGTACCTTGGATTTTTCAGAATCCAAAGTTAGTGATCCAACCCAAACACTATGCAGAAATAGAATATGATTGTTTTAAGCTCCTGTCTTGCTTAAGTGCAGGCACCTAAGTGGCCGTCATTGATGCTGCCAGGACATATTTAAGTACAATTATTTTCATCATAAAATTTAAGGCTACCTGTATATGAAAACCATGATTAAACAAGTACATATTGAGAGAAAATCTTGATATCAACTTTCAAAACTGATTATCTTCCACATTATTCTACTCTACAACATTTCTGGTGAAATCGCTAATAATAAGTATAATAACAGAAGGTGAAGTTTCTAGATTTCCAATAGTGTTTTTCATTAAATCAATGAGAATGAAGCTTATTCAGTTACTCAAAAGTGAAAAAGCAAAAGTAAAATAGAGGGGGAAGGCAAAACAAAACTTGACAAATCCAAAAATTCTTAGGGGTGAACTTACCAGCAAGATATTGATCTAAAGGCAATACAGGTGCAACATGAGGTGTCGCTTGTGTAATAAGAATATTGAGAAGTTCGGGTTTAAAATGTTTAAGAATCACTAGTGCTCTTGCAACAAGACCACCCATGGAATGACCTACTACTGCAACACTGCGGGGAGCAAATTCATGACCCTTCAAAAAATAAAGAAGAATAATCTCACATCAGGCACAATGAAAACATATAAAAGTACAAATTCTTTCCCATTTAATGGTTAATATGTCAATCCTTTAAGGTAGACCAAACTAAGGAACAGACACAGTTGCCTAAAGCTATCTTTATTAGAGTAGCTGTAATACATGGGTATCAAACTTGCTGTGTCAAGTTGCTGTCTTGTGACGTTTCTCAATGTTCTTCCCATTCATGGAGCTGGGGTGAGCATGGTCTGCATATGACACATCTGGCCCACGGGCTGCCAGCTTGACACCCCTGCTATAACAACAGAATCTTGCAAGTTTGAATCTGCTTCCCATGTTCCCTCGTTTATCTTCAGGTGAATTGGGGGGAGGATCTGTCTGAGGTGTCTTCTTAAATCACTTTCTTGATATGGGCTCAAGCCACATATATATCTGATCACTGCATGGAAATGGATCTTCTCTCTGTTCATCAAGGCCATCTTCCATATTTTTTGCATCATGGGGATAATGGCAGAAAACAGTAAAAAGTTAATATTGTGTTTATCTTCATACCTTATATAATTTAAGAATTATTTTAATACACTCATGCACAAATCTCGTCTGCCTTTGTAGACTTCCACCATATAGTGCAACGAGTTCCTCGTTGAAATTCACACTGAAGACATCAAAATGATATTTGAAATCCATATCTTCGGCCTTTCTCAGTGCTATTGATCCAAGAGAACGTACTGAAAAAAGCATATATTAGAAGCAGAGATAATTAAAATCCTGGATTTGGATGGTGAAATAGATCCCTAAAAGAGGCAGTGAGGAGGCAGAAAACAAAGCTATGAGGATTTGTTTTTAAAATCCTCATTCTAATTTTTATGTCTTCAAACTCCAAGTTCCAAAAATCCATGCTTACTATGCAGTGTAATTTGAGAAAAATAATATTATTTTGAAATGGAACCTTAGAAAAGTTGAAACATTCTCAGCAATTTTAGTGAGCTCCATGGATTCAGAGATGTTACATAATTAACATCAGGGAAAGGCAGTTGAAACAGTGGTCGGGATTCAATTCAATGTATGGTACTCCAAAGAAAGTGGATTATCTGACCCTTGTAGTCAGAATTCAGGCCTGGCTGTGGAACAGAGACTGTAATGATAGTAGTAATTTATTTTTACCATGCCCAAGATGAAGATAGTGTATCCTATCTATGTCATATTAGATCTCTCCATGGCCTTCAATAATTGTAATCCATGGTATACTTTTAGACTGCCTATGAGAGATTGGGGGTAATATGTTGTAGTGGTACCAGACAGAGAAGGGGAAGGGAGGACAGGGAAGGAGGCACTGGCCTGGTGGCTACTACTTTGTGGAAATCAGAGATCAGTCTTCTCCCATGCAGCCTCTGGAAAAGCTCATCTAATAGTTTGGAATTGGGTATCATTAATGATTCACAACTGTATATTGATACTCCAGATCAGGGGTGCAATCTAAATTTTTTGCTACCGGTTCTGTGGGCGTGGCTTAAGTGGTCAGGTGACCGGGTGGGTGTGGCCAAGTTTACATCACTTCTTTGCCCTTTTTTGACCTACAAAAAAGCTCAAAAACCAACTTTCATACTTTACACACACACAACACAACACAACTGACTCACAATGTAAAAGCAGCTGTGCTTGACCCAAAATGCCCCCTGTAACAAGCAGGAACCTCACACAGCCACAAAATGCTCAAAAACCAACTTTCACACTTTACACATACAAAATGCCACATACACCAGTGCTATGGATGCTATACTAGTTACAGACAAATTTCCCAATGCAATTTACAGTGCTCTTGATAACTTATATAATGTATGTGGCTTTGCTCCAAATTATTTGCACAACTGCATTTTCTCAATGAAATTTGCCCAGCTAACTCAAGCTGTCCAGGAGAAACTATAAATGGACCTCGGCTTTAAGGATGTAGTAGTAGGGAGGCTCCCCAGCACTGCTTTCGGAATGGTTTCCACTGGACTACTCATCTGGCTACCACCTGGAAATATTTCAAAAGTGATCTCTTGGTTGGCATTTGGTCCTTGATTCCATCTTGGTATGGTCATAGCCTGGCTTTGTTACTTCATTTTATTCTGCATTTTTTACTGTTTTAATTATGGCATGTTAAAAATGTAATTAATAAATGTAATAAAATACTATAAATGCAAACTATTTATTATCCCAGTAAACACAGATTCATGTAAAGATTAAAGGGCCACCATCAGCGTTGGACAGCATTACTTGGTCTGTTGTGTGGATGTTTGGGTTGTTCAAAGGCAGGGAATTTGTGGTGGATGGGTGGGGGGTGTTTGGGGATTGTTATGTGTGTTGGGCCTGGTCTTTGGGTGTTATGTGAATTTCATTGTATGGGTATACCGTGTATATATGTATAATGACAATAAAGTATATATTATTATTATTATTATTTTTATTCCCATGTTATTTCCTCTTTAGGTATTCTACAGAGATATTTCTATTCCTTCAGAGTTACCTTACCTTGTTTAAAACTTCCAGCATTGCCAGGAAGAAAAAGGATAGGAATTCCTGTTAAGATTAGATTTCTGTTTTCTTCTGCAGAAATTCCTTCCCCGTAGAGATATAGCTCATAGGCTGGGTAACGTCTGGTTATTTTCTTAGGTAGTTTTATTCGCTGAAAAAAAACATGTATTTCAGCAGAAGAAAGGTAATATTTTCGTATTAACAGCAAAAATCTAAACAATCACAATGTAAATAAAATTTATTCAATAAAATGTACTGTGCTATTAATATGAAGTAGAGATACTTTAAGCCTGAAACAATATGACAGGTTTTTTGAATATTTCACTATCTTCTATATGTAATTAAAGAACTGCAAAACTGAAAAATTTGCATTCTTTTTCCTTCTGACAGTAACTTTGGAGAAGATCCTGAAATGGAGAACCAAAAGTTATCTTTACTTACACAGGTAACCTTGCAAGTATGTTTATAAACTTTATGGCATTAGCAGGGAAAGTGTTATTTTCCACTTCCAACAGATTTAAACACATAGTTCAGCCTTCCCCAAGCTAATATTTTTTCAAAATTCTCATTAGCTCTAGACAGCATGTTAAACCGGAATGGGCCAACTTGCCACGGTCAATTCACTATGGCCAATTTGCCATAGCCAACTCATCATGGATCAACTCGCCATGGCCAACTCATCACGAGACAACTCGCTATGGGGCAATTTAACAATTAAATTTAATTATTTAAAATAAATAAAAAATATTTTTGTCATTTCTTTTTGCATCCTTTCTTTAATAATTCTATTCCCCCTGTTGTGGCCTGCTGTCAGCCTGGCAGCAGAGTCGGACAGTGAGGAGGTTGGGGAGGAATGTGGGCCAGCCCTGGGGGCTGGGGAAAGCTTGGGCGAGGGCTCTGCATTGGAGGCAGAGAGGGAGTTAGACAGCCGTGAGCCTGTTCCCAGTGTGCGCATGCACAGAGCTGCCGGAAGACAAGAGCAGGGTTGACTCGGGAGTAAAGCCATAGCTTGGAGGTAATTGGCTCCTCCCATAGGAAACAAAAGAGGATCAAACGGGGGGGGGGGGGCGTTTGCAGGAAACAATTAATTCAGTCGGTCGTTGCCAAAGTGGAAAGTTTTGTTCATGACTTTAAAAGACTCTGTGCCAAGTTCTGCCTTGACTGCAGTTGGAAACTAGTTATCTGGCAGCTTTCCCAGGGAGATAAGGTGTGTTAATGAATATGCCTCTGAAAAACTGTTTGCAAAGCCGTGCTGACTCTGAATGAACAGTCAGTTTTATGTAAATAAAAGGGGTTTTACTAGGCTACTTAAGGAAACCTAGGTCAGAACACCACAATTTCTTTGATATTGGTGTAACTCTTGTCCCACAGGGAGTTGTCACACGGCAAATTGGTCATGGTGAGTTAGCTGTGGCAAGTTGGCCCTGGCAAATTGTCATAGACCCATGCTGAACAACCAGAAATAGTGGAATGTTTAACACAAATCATAGCAGTGAAAGCTGCCCTAATATTTATACAGATCTTAGTGCCTGTGTGTACTATTTTCTGCTGTTAGCAATCATGCTATGAGAAGTAGGCAGATGAAGCCTATTTGCAATTACAGCAAAAGAAGTGTAAAGATAGTCCTCAACTTATGACCACAATTGAATGAAAAATTTCTGTTGCTAAGCAAGACAGTTGTTAAATGAGTTGACTTTTTTGCCAGCATTAAGTGAATCACTGCAGTCATTAATTGAATCATGTGGTTGTTAAGTGAATCTGGCCCTTGCCACTGACCTTACTTGTCAGAAGCCAGGTGGGAAGTTTACAAAGGGTGATCACATGAGTCTGGAACAGTGCAACTGTTATAAATACATGCCAGTTGCTAACTGGTTGAATTTTGATAATGTGACCCTGGAGATGCTACAATGGTGGTGTGAAAAATAGTCATGTCACTTTTTTCAATCCCATTGTAACTTTGGACGATCCTTGAATGAACAGTTGTAAGTCAAGGACTACTTGTATTTGCCTTTTCACTTCTCCTTAGATGAATAGCAAAAACTATAGAAATGCCAAGCCCTTCATAGCTATCAGACTCAGGAATCAAGGAATACTTGAATTGCTGGAATGCTCCTTATTCCTAGTAGGGTGGTGTAACAGAATCTGCTTGCGAAAGCAGTTTTCCAGATTCATCTATAACCAATATAATTAAGATGAGTCACTGTGAATCCCATTTACCTTTCCCCCTTTCCTGGTGGTATGTAATCCTTTCTATAATGGTTCTGCTTCCCCTTTATTTCCCCAGAGTCTGTTAGACACTACATCACACAGGTTTAAAATTCTGCTATTAAAATAATAACTATTCCAGTTGATTAGAATGGTTTTGTGGGATTCTGATTTAGCTTTTATGTGCAAGCTATACAATGTACAATATTTAATAGCTCTATGTTGTTATGTTATGATTCTAATCTATTTTGAAAGTGCCTGTAGAAATACAGGGTAGAAATATACAAAACACAAAACAGAAAACAAAGTGCAAAGAAGAAGTCCAAAAAGATAGTAAAATCACCTGAGAAAACCTACAGAAACTATTGGAATCATAGACTGTATATCAGGGGTCTCCAAACTTGGCACCTTTAAGACTTGTGGACTTCTACTCCCAGAATTTTCCAGCCAGCTATGTTGGCTGGAGAATTCTTGGAGTTGAAGT
>JANHFM010006628.1:265404-279095 GCA_032468115.1 Grayia smithii
AATCCTTGGCTCTGCCCTGCAAGGGGTCCTCCCTCACTCTCTGATTAAGCAGAGAGCGGGTCACTCTAAACAGGGCCCCCGAGGTGTTTTCTGTGGATGCGATGAGAGCGATGAAATATGCACATTTCGCCACTCTCATTGCCACTACGTAAGTCCTAATATAGGCTCTTAGGAGTGTTCGGTCAGATTCGGTATGGGTAGTCCTCCAACAGTCCTCTAGGCGTCTTCTCCGACGCTTCATCTCCTGTAGCTCCTCGGTAAACCAAGGACCGAACCGGGATCTGAGTCAGGTCAGAGGCCGCATAGGCACGACTCAATCCAAGGCCCCGACCGCCGTCTCTTCCCAGGCGGCTACTAGAGCCTCAGCCGAGTCATGTGTAAGGGAGGCAGGAAACGTCCCAAGCTCCATCTGAAACCTCTCTGGGTCCATCAGGTGCCTGGGGCCAAACCACTGCAATGGCGGGGAGAGCGGATGGGAAGTCCAACCTAAGCAGGGAATGATCGGACCATGATAGGGGGTGAATAGATAAGTCCCTCCTATCACGATCATTAATCCACTGACCAGAGACAAAAAATAAGGTCAAGAGTGTGTCCTCCTCCATGAGTTGGGGCCTGAACAACCTGAGTCAAGTCCATGGCCATCATGGAGGCCATGAACTCCCGAGCTAGCTCCGATATCTCACCTATAGACGGCAAGTTGAAATCTCCCAAGATTATAAATTTAGGGAGCTCAACTGCCACTTCGGCTATGACGGGTATGTGTTTGTGTGGGTGTATCTTATTTCAGTCCTTTCTACTTATTCTACTTATTAAAAAGAAATTAAAATGTTATCATACATTAAACTGTCATCATACAATTCAAAATTATTTAATACCTAGTTTTGCCTTTTTAATAAAAAGTACTTTGCATACAGTTAACAGGCTTTCCTTCCCCCATGAAATGCCTTTAGAATTGTATGGACTTTTTGAAAAATATCTCTTCTTTAATAAGTAAGGAAAGAAGGAGTCAATGACTTCATAAAAGCATGCCAGTATTTTTGGGTATACCTTTTCTTCAAAAGTCCGGTTCCTATTCTTGGATTCTAGTTAGTATTTTACTTGTGAGTGTGCAATATCTGGCCAACATTTCATTAAGAATATAGTTAATACGATTAATCTGTAGCTCTCAAAAGTCCAAGATCCTAAAAGCTATATTAAGTATATGTTTTAGACATCCATATGAACATTTAGCATATTTAATATAAACCTCCTTTCAAACATGAGAGTACATGCCAAATGGATTTAAGCTTCTCTCAATGATTTGTAATGTAGTATGTAGGAATGACTTATGAGAAACCTTCATCCAAAGCACTCAGAGCCTGCAAAGCTAAGCACCTAAGATCCAGATTGAGATATGTTTGATCATAGATTAGTGTACTGTTCCTAGAAGGTTACCATCTAATGATCAGATATTTCAGTTGCAATAGTATATGTGAGTTCAAGATGAAAAGTGATTTGCCTAAATATTATTCATTATATTATTCATTACATTTCACGAAGGCCACAAAATGGCAGTGACTTGTGGAAAGAACAGGAAATAATTATAACTTCAGAAAGAATGAGGATACAGTTAAAAATTATGTTATAGGCTTTGCATTCTTCCATAAAAAGAATGCATTTTAATACATTTAAAATGTAGCCCTCTTCCTTACAAGAGTTCTGATACCTTTATAAAACTAGAACATTCTAAGTTTTGTTACTTTACATAAGGTATAGCCAACAAAATGTTGCACGTGAAATAATAATGGGACTTGTTTTTATATAATAGTTTGAATAGAACTATGTTTATGATAAGACAAATTATATTTTTTGCAATTTGGAAATTAATAACCACTGTCAGCAAGCTTAAAAATATTTAGAAACACATATTCATATGTAATGAATAATGGCTGCTAATTTATTGTGTATAAATTATAATATGAATATCTTCACTTACCATTTTCATCTACTGCCTGTACACATGCCCCCTTTGCTAACAATTCCTCAACTACCATCTTCAAGCCATTCTGTGCAGCAATATGAAGAGGTCTAGAAAATGTAATATCTAGATTCAGTAGGTTTGATGTATTTCAAAATGTCTACTATAATACTATGCACAGTTTGTCCAAGTGCTTAACTACATTAAAACTATGTGAACTCTGTTTGCCAACTGCAAAAGTATAAATTATATGACACTTTACTGTATCAGAATTGTTAAATAAAAATACGTTAATTAAAATTATACTCACGTTTGCAATGCATTGTTTTTTGCATTAATAAGGCTCGGTTCTTGTATCTTGTCAAGTATCAACAAGGCACATTTTTCATGACCCTGTAAAACAAACACACACACTATATCTAACTATATTTGGAACATTCTAGAACACACAGGTTTTTAAATCTGATCTTAGTTAATTATTAATGAAAGTCTAGCAGATGTGAGAACAGAGATATCCATCTGAAAACTTTGGAAATGCATTAATGTATTTATTAGTTTATGAACTTGTACTTTAGAAGGAACTTTTCATTCCTTCTAATGGTAGAACTTGTAGCTTGTCTATATTTCCCTCCCCCACCAGTGATGTACTGCTGGTGGGGATTGGGGAGACAAACAAGCTACAAGTAGAAGGAGAAGAAATAAAAAATACTGAAAGGTCACCTAACTTGTCCAAGCTTCCTAAATGCATGTTGTTATTGCATATCTCTTAAGTCACCTGCTTCTTGTTTTTCTACTTAGCCAAAGCCAACACACTGCAGTTGGGGGTGGGGAGATACAATCAGTTACAGCAAATCATTATATTCAAGCAAAGGAAAAAATGAAGTAAATTGTTCTTCAGGTTTAGAGAGTTTTCCTTTCTCTGTAAGCTTCCTCTGTCACCATTCCTACTGTTGACTGTTTAACTCAGTAATGTCTGACTGAAAGAAAACCCTGCTATAATAATACTGCTATAAAGCTGGATTGTTGTTGATTTTTTAAATTCACTTTATCTTACTTTATCTTATTTAAAAGATTACTTTTGGCACCCATCTTAAACACAACTCACAACAATAATACAATTAGCCATAAATCATAATCATAAAACCATAAGATCAAATAACAGGAGTTCCCTAGGATGAGACAGAGTGACTATTGCTCACTGTTTACAGGATTATTTCCCTTAAGAATATAATAGTGAAGACCCACAGGAGCTGATAAGTAAATATATATATAAGGGAAAGCTATCTTGGGTTATAGGTTCAAATTAGAAATTCTCAGAATTAACAAAGAGCAAACAAAATCTACAACATTATCTATAAATAAAAAACTGTATTCTAAACTTTATTATTTGTTTACATCTTACACCAATGGAACACTCAATTTAAAAAATGCAGTATTATGGGGCTCTTTTCAGACTGTTAGCAGACAAGTCAATCTTTTCCAAAATCTGGCATTCTGTTCTTCTTATTTCTTTCTTTTAGCCCAGTGATTCTCAACCTTCCTAATGCCGCGACCCTGTAATACAGTTCCTCATGTTGTGGTGACCCCCAACCATAAAATTACTTTTGTTGCTACTTCATAACTGTCATTTTGCTACTATAATGATTTGAAATGTAAACACCTGAAAAGCAGGTGTTTCCTCGACCTTTCTCACAAGCGCAATGGCCCACATCTAACGAAAATCAGAGTCTACGGCGCCTACTTGGAAATAGGACCTATTAGACTCACCTGAAGACGGATAGAGGAGCGGTGTCTCGGTTCCTAAGGCCATCAGAAATATGTGTTTTCCAATGGTCTTAAGCGACCCCTGTGAAAGGGTCGTTTGACCCCCAAAGGGGTCCCAACCCACAGGTTGAGAACTGCTGTTTTAGCCTCACTTCACTACCCCAGACACCAAATAATTCATAACCAAGAGGAAGAGTAGTTATCACTGGATTGTTTTAAATCTCTCCATTTTTATTTTTGTCATTTTTATTAATGCAAAATGTGGAAGTACCCCAGAATTCTGGTGAACTAGGAAAATAATTTGCTATTAAAATGTGCAATGCACAATATGGACATCAGTTCCTGTGGGGATCAGTATGGCACAGAATTGTGGAATTTCAGTGTTGCCATTTCCAGGGCATAGACTATACAGGTAGTCCTCATCCTCCAGTTGCCTTGTTTAATAACCACTCAAGTTACAAGTGGTATAAAAGTTTTACGACCAATCCTCACTTTTACAACTGTCTCATCATATGGATATGTGATCACCAGTTCAGTTCTTTGCAACTGGCTTGTAACAAGTAGAGTTAATTAAGCTTAAGTTTACTTTATTGTCATTGCACCTTGTACAATGAAATTAAATGTCATCTTCAATGTACATTATACATAAAAAAATAAAACAAAATGACACATCCTTCACATTCTATACAACTGAATTAAAAAACACCTGATATTGCATTAATATTGCACTATACAGTAGAATTCCATATAGTTACTGCTCTGGGATAGAAGCTGTTTTTCAGCCTATTTGTCCTTGTTTTTATTGTCCTGTATCATCTGCCAGATGGTAATAGTTCAAAAAAAGGGTGCCCAGGATAAGATGGATCTTTAAGAATGTTTTGAACTTTCTTAAGGCAGCGGGAGCTATAAAGCTCTTCCAAAGAGGGGAGAGGGCAACCAATGATCCTCTGGGCACCGATGTTGACCCTCTGGAGCGCTGTCCTATCTGCCACTGTGCAATTGACAACCCATACACAGGTTCTGTATGAGTCAAGCTGTTGACCTGCCTGTGATCTCTTATCTTTTTCTTCAAGATCAGCCTGCTGCAGAATTGCCAGCCTCCCCGAAAAGCTTGGCGGGGGTCCCAGATGAACACCATTTTTGTCTTCCTACTTTTTTTCCCATCTTTCGCTGGAGTCCTTGCAGTTGTTGCCGTCACTGTCTGGAGGTCAGAAGCTCTTTGTGTCCACCCTTTTCAAATAGCTTCAGGGTCTTATTTGATGCAACTGGTCATTGGTTTATTGGCTTGGATAGGATAGGATAGGATAGGCTTGGATAGGATAGGATAGGATAGGATTCTTTATTGGCCAAGTGTGATTGGACACACAAGGAATTTGTCTTTGGTGCATATACTCTTAGTGTACATAAAAAGACAAGATACATTCATCAAGGATCATAAGGTGCAACACTTAATGATTGTCATAGGGTACAAATAAGCAATCAAATCATACTAGGAAGCAATACCAATGTGTGTGTGTGTATATATATTTAAAATTAACATATAGAGATGACACCTTTTCATCACATCAAATACATGAAAGTTTCTTCCAAAAATGTATGTAGTTTAAATTTATGTATTTTAATCTGTATGTTTATCAATCTATACATTATTGGTAATATCAATATTATCAATATTACCTTCCCTCTTTTAAAAAAACTTTTTATTTTATTTGAAAAAAATTAAAATATGAAACTCCAGGAATTTTTTTAAAAAACAAAGAAAAAACACAAAACAATATTTAAAAAGATATATTAAAAAAGAAAAAACTCAACACATATACACATATTATCCCCCAGTTGTATACTGATCAATTCTCACTCCTTGCAAAACACGCCCAGAATTTTTTTTAAACTAAGTCTATTTGCAAATTACTGACCTCTCATCCATATACTATATTAATGGCAAAATAATTTAAAAAAAGAACAATAATAATAAAAAAGCCAAGGTTTAAAGTTTCAAAAGCCTCTGCTAACAAACTGTCATTGTAATCAACTTATAGAAAATTTACCACGGCATTTTATCAATCCCAAACGATCCCAATAGTTAGAATAATTCATCCTGGGTCAAATATACACATCTGTATCTTAATACCATTTTTTATCAATTGTTGCCTAATTAAATATAAAAATTCAGTCTCCATGATCTATCATCCCAACAAAGTCCAGATGAAAGTGGTTTCCAATTAAATGTGACAGATCCATTCCCCAATGTTCTTCATTCCTCATAAGAAAAACCAATTGATCACTTCTCCATTCAGACAACTGCTGCTATTTTAAAAGAATGCAGGCTTGAACTTCAGAGAGGAGTATGCAATCACTTCTGTATACTCCATAACTCTTTTTAGACTTTCTAATGGGTCTACAGCAGAGGTGGGTTTCAGCAGGTTCTGACCAGTTCTGGAGAACCGATAGCAGAAATTTTGAGTAGTTTGGAGAACCAGTAGTAAAAATTCTGACTGGCCCCACTCCCTTGTATTCTCTGCTTACCAAGTCCCAGCTGATCGGGAGGAATGGGGATTTTGCAATAACCTTCCCCTGGATTGGGGTGGGAATGGAGATTTTACAGTATACTTCCCCTGCCACGCTCACCAAGCCATGCCACACCCACCAAGCCATGCCCACAGAACCAGTAGTAAAAAAATTTGAAACCTGAAATGTACTAACTTGTTTTTAAATGGATATTAGGATTTATATAAAAATTGGAAATTAGAAGTTGATCTTAATTTTAATAATTGATTTTAATATGCTAGTTTGTAAGTATATTTTAGATCTGATATAAGAATATGTTAATTTTTGTGAAGGTGTCTTAAAAATTTATGAGAATTGAAATTTTGGAGATGGTAAAAAGGAAGATTATATAAATGTTTGAAATTCTGGTGATTGAAAAAAGGAAGATTAATTAATGATTACTGTCTATAAATTAATATTAGAATTTATATTATTAGAAATGTATTAACTTGTTTTTAAATGAACGTTGAGATTTATATAAAAATTGGAAATTAGAAGTTGATTTTAATATTTAATTATTATTTATGTTAGTATGTATATTTCAGATCTGATATAAGAATGATTGTTAATTTTTGTGAAGATGTGTTTTAAAAACTAATGAGAATTGAAATTTTAGAGATTGAAAAAAGGAAGATTAATTAATAATAGGTTTGATTATATTTAATATAATTATGAAATTAGAATATGAATAGTATTGGTTAGAATAAACTGTAGTAAGACTTTTGGTGGCACAGAATTGGGAAAAAAGAAGATGTATCATCTATAGAAGAATGGACACTTAAGGTATTTAACTCAGTATGGCAAAATTTTACTATATTTGAAGGATTATACATAAAGAAGACACTTTTTGGACTGGAAAAGATGGTTTGATTATATTCACAATAAGTTTGGAACTAAAAAGCTACGAATAGTATTTGAATGAATATTTTAAATACATAATTTAAGGTAAAAATTGTTATACTTTGTTAGGTATGAGAGTTAAAAAGTACAAGAGTTTAATTATAGTTGTGGATAGTTAACTTACGTTTGATTAAGTTAAGATATTGAGTTATATTCTGTATCTTACTCTGGGAAGTCGGGGGGGAGGGTTGGGGGGGAGGCTGGATGGGTTTTATATTATGTAAAAATTTCTTTTTTGTAAAACTTTTTAATAAAAAAAAAATAAAAATAAAACACAAACATACATCCTTTACATTCTACATAATTGAAATTGAAAACCCGATATTGTACTATACCGTAGAATTCAATATGGTTATTGCCCTGGGATAGAAGCTGTTTTTCAGCCTGTTTGTCCTTGTTTTTATTCTCCTGTACCATCTGCCAGATGGTAATAGTTCAAAAAAAGGGTGCCCAGGATGAGATGGATCTTTAAGAATATTTTGAACTTTCTTAAGGCAGCAGGAGCTATAAAGCTCTTCCAAGGAGAGGGCAACCAATAATACTCTAGGTAATGATGTTGACCCTCTGGAGTGCTGTCCTATCTGCCACTGGGCAATTGGCAAACCATACACAGATGCAGTAAGTTAAAAACTTTCTGAATTATGAGGGGAAATAAAGCATTTTCACCTGGTTTTAATATTTCTTTTTCATTTCTTAGATGAAAGCATGTGGAATAGTAAAAGAATTTCATCAAGTGTTCATTAACTCTCATTTTACTAGATTGTTTGAGAAATTGGGCCATTGGTGATTATAAAAAAACCAGGGAAAGAAAAATCCTATTGTATAGATTTTAGAAGCAAGTATAGATTGCTGTGAGGGACACGGTGGCTCAGTGGCTAAGATATTGAGCTTGTTAATTGAAAGGTTGGCAATTCAGTGGTTCGAATACCTAGTGCCATGTAACAGGATGAGCTCCTGTTACTTGTCCCAACTTCTGCCAACCTAGCAGTTCGAAAGCATGTAAAAAAGGCAAGTAGAAAAATAAGGACCACTTTTGTTTCCATGCACCTTTTGCATTTAGTCATGCTGGCCACATGACCATGGAGATATCTTCGGTCAGCGCTGGCTCTTCGGCTTTGAGACGGAGATGAGCTGTAACAGTATAGCTGTACAGCTGTACAGTATAGCTGTACAGCTATAGATTGCTGTAACTGAGTACAGATTCTAAACCTTACAATGTAAACATTTAAGCAATACCATCTAATTTTTTGTATGCAATCTAGTGTACTTGAAACTCAACTTTATTGATGAAACCAAATAGTCTAAAAAGCATCATGAAGTGGATAAGTAAGGAACTCTGAGCATAAGTCAATCATCTCAAGGAGGAATATAAATCCTCACTTGGTAATATGATTGGGTTAGAATTATGGTTATGCTGCTGAATTAAGACTGAGAGGAGGATGTTGAAGGATTTCTGGAGAAAGATAGGGAGGAAACTGGGAGCATAAAATACCTCCATTTTTTCCTAAAAGAAGGCAGATTCTGCATTGGCAATACATGTATTTGCTTTGGTACAAGCTTCTATTTCAATTAATTTACTAGATAAACTCCCTGTATTCCCAATTGGGATGGAAGCAATAATTGCAGAATATTAAACTTTCCCTTCCACAAATGAAGATAACAGATATGGAATAAAGAGATGCAAAGGACTGGGAAAATGAGAGATTTATTAATACAACTGCAATAAACTGACATATAGCAGGGACTAAAATTTGAGCTTTGATTAGGTAATGCTGGTCTTTAAAAAATACATTAGTGACATTCTTCAGCAGGATGAATACCACCGTATTCAAATTGGCCTGGTTTACTAAAAGTGAGATTTCAAGCAAAACCCACATGCAGTTCTAGATTTTTACTATATACTGTATCACATATACTTTTACTGTGAAATATCAAATTTATGAACCATGTCGTGAAAATATTTCATAGTATTTAATTTTAATTCCTTCATAAACAACAGGGATATCTTCTCAAGTCTCAAACAGGTAACTTGGGAAAATTATTAATCTTTTTCTACTCCTCCATAAAATGTTAGGGTATGTGATCTTTTAGGGTCACATAGGATTAGGTAACAGCTATAAAATTATAGGCTAACCTATCAATAAATGAAACAATTATCCTTCAAATAAATGATGTAATTCTTCCCAAAGTGAATAAGATGATAGTTTTGATGAAAACAATGATATCTATATTGCCTGATTAATAGAAATTTTGTTAGCATAGAGTATTATTTTTTCCCTGTTCGATTGTGTCTAGTCTTGGAGACTGCCATAACCAGTCCCTACAGTTTTCTTGGCAAGATTTTTTTTTCAGATGTGATTTGCCATTGTCGTTTTCATAGGATTGAGAGAAAGTGACTAGCCAAAGATCTCTCAATTAGTTTTGTGCCTAAGGTGGGACTACAATTTATGGTTTCCTGTCTTATAGCCTTATAGCCTTATGCTTTAACCACTACACCAAACTGGCTAATATTTAATTAATTTAAAAGCCATAATAATGTAAAATCCCTTATATTTTCCCTGTGTGCTGCTATCATATTAGAATCTAGACTGTTTACATAGCTTTCCTAAAAGAAAACAGAGTGAGGGTGAATCAAGACTTTAGGTTACAGCCATGGTGGCACTGAAACTAGAATGCAGTATTGCAGACTAACTCTGCCCACAGTCAGGATTTCAATCCTGACCAGCTCAAGGTTGATTCAGCCTTCTATCCTTCCAAGGTTGGCAAAATGAGGACCTAGATTGTTGGAGCAATATGCTGACATTTGTAAATCTCTCAGAGAGTGCTGTAAAGCACTATGAAGCAGTATATAAGTTTAAGTGCTATTGCTATTGCTATTGCTATTAGAAGCTGTTCCATAGTGATGGAGCTATTACACAAAGGACAATGTGATGAATTCCTTTACAGGTTAGCCCCAGCTAGACCATATAGATGGCAAAACTCTGTGACAGCAATGGTGCAAACTCTATTAGGCATTATAAGTATATAACTATCAGCTTGAACAAGGCTCAGAGATTTGCTTACATCCAGTGCAACCCACACAAAGTGTATTTAAATCTGTGTCAGTTGCAGCTTCTGAGTCATCTCGAATGCCAGTTTTGCTTTCAGCAAATTCCAGTAATATAATTAGAAGTTGACAGAGATATTAATCATTGTCCTTTTCCTCCTGGTCCAGAAAAGGATGCAACTGATACACCTAGCAGAGCTCACTGAAGGAACTAACCAGGGGTGGGTTCTACTTACCTTTGCTACTGGTTCTAAAGGTGCATGCACTTTGTGCATGGTTGGAGCGTGCACATGCAGAGCGTGTGCGTGCGCCGAATGCACACTCCCAGGCATGCACAGAAGCTTTTTTTGGCGAAAAAACCCTCAACAAAAGCTACCTGCACATGCACGCGAGGGCGCTCCACACGCTCCGTACAGGACCAGTAAGTATGGGCGCGTGGGTGGGCCCAGCTCCTGGTCGCGTAGAACCAGTTCGGTGATGTCACAGCGTCATCACTACCAGATCGTGCGAACCGGCCCGAACCGGGAGCAACCCACCACTGGAACTAACCAAGAATACCACCATAAACAGTCTATAAGATAAACTAATAGGGTTTCTGCCCCATGCCAGGCCTGAAACAAGACTGCAAGGGATCCAGAATTTAATCTATAACAGTATACAATAACAATAGTTAAAACCCACCTACTTGTCAACAATTTTATCCAAACTGAGTATATTGGAGACTGTCAATAATTATAAAATTTAAGAATTTAAGAATTTAAAATTTATAGAATTAAAACACTGCTCTTTGAAGAGGTACACATCACTACTCTTTTAGTGCAGGGACAGCATTCTTCCTCTGAATGATGTATTCATTATCATTAGTACCAATGTCCCTTGTCTGGCACCCACTAAATCTATCTCAAAGGTGAAACTGTCTATTATGCAGAGCCTAGGAGTATTAGTCATGACTTCAACAAAGGTCAAATGTACTGGGCTACATACGGATGGTACATGATTGGAACTCACCAGGATGTCCCTAGTCCTTATTTGTTTAAAAAAAATTATGTGTTTCAGCCTGAAGCTTAAATAATTTGTAATGCCATTGCTAATAAATAAAAGAAGAAATGTAATGTAATGTATGAGATTTTGTTTTAAAGAATGATTAATTCATTAACATCTGTTATGTTATAAATCAAATAGAAACAGATATAAATGTTCTTAAATAAATAAGGTAATTATTTGAAGAAATAATAGTACTGGTGATATAAAATTAAACTAAGAGTTTTAAAATAAAAAAACAGTTATATAATCACTAGTTCTTGCTTCTGAGGTTCAGTTTAAGAATTGTTAAAGGATATATGTAGCAGCTGCTTTTTAAATTTATAATATATTTTTATTTTAGTCAAACCAAAGTTAAATACACAATACAGAACTAAAAAAAAAATTCCAAAATGAAAAAATGAAAAAAAGCACAAAGGACAAAACAATCAACAATAAAAAGGTACATCAAAAAAGACATTATACACATATTATTCCCTCTAATTGAATACTGATTAATATATTACTGCAACATTGGTTCCCACCTCTTGAAAAAGAAGCCCTCAAAAAAAAATTTAAACTACTGAATCTATTTGCAACTTTTTGACCTGTCTTCTATATGTTACATTAATCACTAAGTAATTAACAGTAAAAACAATATTAGTGAAACAAATTAAAATTAAAGTTTCAAAACTGTCTGTCAACAAGTTGTTATTGTAATCCACTAATAGAAAATTTACTACAACATCTTATCTATCCCAAATAGCAATAGCAATAGCAATAGCACTTAGACTTGTATACAGTTTCACAGTGCTTTACAGCCCTCGCTAAGTGGTTTACTTAGTCAGCATATTGCCCCTAACAATCTGGATCCTCATTTTACCAACCTCAGAACGATGGAAGGCTGAGTCAACCTTGAATCCGTCAGAATCAACCTCCTGGCAGTGAGCAGTGAGCTAGCCTGTAATACTTTAATCTAACAACTGTGCTATCATGGCTCCTGAACCATCCCAAATGTTATAAATAAATAATCCTGGATCATGTATCCATGCTTGTTTGTTCACATCATCTCTAGTCAATTGTTTAACTAAATATAGTAAATTTAGTCTTCAAAATACATATATCTTCCAATCAAAGTGCAAGCAGAAATAATTGCCAATTAACTGTAATAAATCTGTCCAGTCTCCCTCAGACTTCCTAGTGATCTGGAATCTATCTCTTTCCTTTGAAAGAATGTGCAGACATAAACTTCATAACAGCAGATAAAATCCTCTTTTCTGGTTCTACAGCTGTGAAACTATCTCTTTGATCTGGAACTGGAACTAAGTCCTTTTGTGTATCCACACCCAAAGATAAAGCTTCAGATTTTAACATTCTTTTAACAAACATTATAGTTTGATCAAACTTTTGAGAGAGCTAGGAGCTGCACATCTCCCCACTTTCTTTTCTTAGTTTTCAGAGATTGTTGAGCCATCTTAATCTGTGAAATTTAGCCAGGGATAAAGAATAAAAAAAATATTTATATATTTTTGTCTTTATATTTCAATCCAAGATTATAAGAAACGTTCAATGGAAATAAACTCTATGTGTTTTGAAAGTCAAACAATACAAAATCTAGCAGTGAGAATGGGAACACTTTGCCACCATCTTGAACATTGCCATGCTTTCGATACAAAAGGGACAGAGATTGTCCAGAACAACATATATCAAAAGAAAAAAAGAGAGAGAAAACAGTTAGAGTCCAGCAAAGGGTTGAAAAAAATCAGCACCTAACTGTTAATCAAATTTTAAAACAATAAGCAAAATAAAGCAATGCAGTCAAAAATTAAAAGTTAAATTTCGGGGTGCTTAGAAAACAAAACTACTTACTGTAACAAGAAGATGGATACCTCCAATGACTTTTCAATTGCTTCCAGAAGGAATTGGATTTAAAAAAAAAAAAAAACTTGCCCACTGAGTCCATGATCATCCAAAACTCATCTTGGGTCATTCCTTGGGTCACATTCCCATTCCAAACCTGGGAGCAGCACTGCCAAAGAACCAGCTTTAATAGTGAAATCAGCAGATTGTTGGTAAGAGAAAACAAATCTCTTACAGTGCAGCAGCCATCTTGAAAGAGGGGGTTCGGAGCAGCTGTCTTGATTTGATGAGTTTAAAGAACTCATGATAACAATCAAAACACCAGGTAGAAAAATATATATATTTTTTTATTGCAAGTTGAAAGTCTTGACAGGGCAAAAATTAGAGCCTTTGATCATCGCCCTGCCCCCCTCTCATTACTCTGAGGAAGGTTTTCTAAAATCATAAATTCTTTCTTTGATAGGAGCTGGCGGATCTTGCTATCTTCTGCTGGATGCAAGAATAAGTAAAACAATTTCCAAAGTACATTCTAATATCTTTATTTATATACAAAAATAAGAAAACACTAGCTAACTAAATACCTACATTATGGCGACT
>JANHFM010006628.1:292616-307124 GCA_032468115.1 Grayia smithii
CAAGACAAATTCCTTGTGTGTCCAATCACACTTGGCCAATGAAGAATTCTATTCTATTCTAGCTATTCTATCCTATTTCCCATAATACATGGCTATATTTATGAACCAACTTATGGATTTTAATTCTTTGTCACACTGCACTATTATCAGAGTCAATTTATAAAACCTGGAGGAAAAAACATTTTCTGCCCTTCAGCAATTCACAGCTGTATGTTCTCAGGGGAAGAGGCATGGGGAAGCCAGAGAGAGATTCATTGCATACAGAAATATGTGCTATTTTTCTACATGTACAAAAATTTTCATTTATTTTTATTATTTGCTAGATTTTTATATTAATAGGAGACACATTCAGTCTGCATTCCTAAAGAGTCCTTTACTTCAAACTTTTATTCTCACCACCATTTGTCTAAGATGTAAAATAAAGAATACACTTCTGGCCTCTTGCATGGGGTGGAATGTTTTCTATAGCAGAAATCCCAGAGGACATCTACTGGACATACACTGGCAGTGCAACACTAATTATAATCTCATTTCGTTAGGGTTTGCTTTTTCTATTTCTTGCCTCATAGAGGCTTAACCATGATTCTTGTCCTTGGTTGCCAGTTTCTTACAGCTATAATGGTTGTGTCCTACTGCTTTTGTCCTTTTTGACTCCAGTGTTATTAGCTGAAGAACAGATAGCAGCACCATTCATTGGTTAGCCATGGCGTGGGAAGGCGACCTTTCTGAACATCCTTGAATGAGGACATAACCACAATTGATATCGAAGTGTTACTGCTTAAAATGATCTCAAGGTCACTCAAATTATAAATTTCAAAATGAAATAAACTTACTGTCCTTTGGCATCCACTACGTCAGGGTTATCTGTTACTTCTAATAAAAGTCGTAGACATGATGTATGCCCATTGATGACTATAAAGGGGAAATAATATTTTAAATGTTTTTCAAATAAAAGCCATGAAAGAAACAAACTTGTATCAAGTAATATCTAGCAGAAAATGTTTTTGAATAATCCATTAAGAAAGAAAACTATCCCTATTATATTCATTCCTGAAGTTCATCTTCTAATATAAGAAGTAAATTTAGATATGAATTTTGATGATTTAATTCATATTCATTAATAGTTTAATTATTTAATGCTTATTCTCCAAAAATATTGACTGCCACTAGGAAGAAGAGCCAAAATACGATGGGATGAGAAAATAGAGAGTTCAGAAATGACATTCATATTTTTGTATATGCACTACATTTTTCAAGATTGTTTTCAACACTGCAGTAGCATCCAAAGACATATGGAAAATAGCAGCAGCAACAATTTTGAGTTTCTACTATAAAGAAATCCTATCTAATTATAGTCAAATATGGCCTGCTTCAACTGTTATTGGTGGACAATGTAAACCTGTATTTAGCCAACAGAGGTCTCTATCAGGCTATACTAAGATAATGCACCATTTCAATACAAAATAATATACAGTACTTGCTTATTTGTTATTTGTTAACTCTAAAAATAAATGGCAATATATAATCAGTTCTAAACTATGGCATAAGGAAAATTAAGTAGGTATATCCAATTACAGGTGTGCTGATCTAAATTCAAAATGCCTAAGTACAACTCAAGAAGAGAAACAGATATAATTCATAGCATGCTGACATCACCAACTGGAGTCTGGTTCAGGAGGGGCAGAATTCTGAACCTAGGAATTTGTTTTAAGGACTAAAACTTGAGTGGAACTTCATGGGCCAATCCAATTTTGGTTATGTTAAGTTTTCTTCATTTGAGTGATATAATGATGAAATGTTGGGGTACCATTTAGTTAAGCAAAATGATCATGCACAACTAGGAGTCAGAAGATCTGTAAACCTATTACTGCTCAAGCCTGCAATAAATCATGATAAGTTGATGAACTGGTAATAAAACTCAAGGATCATGATCCACTACAGTTGTCTGGTCACATACCATCTCTGTTTTGGGAATACAGGTAGTCCTTGATTTATGCAATACAGGAATAAAGGTAGTCCATTTATTTAGCTATCATTTGATGTTACAGTGACACGAAAAAAAGTGACTTACAACTAGTCCTCACACTTACAATTGTAGTGTCCCCATGCTCATGTAAGCACAATCCACGCTAGGCAATAGGTATGTATTTATGATGGTTGCACGGTCCGGGGAGGGGGAGGTCACATGACCACCATTTATGACTTACCCAGCTGGCTTCCAATAAGTAAAGTCAATGGGGGAAACTGGATTTGTTTAACGATTGTGTGATTCAATTAATGGCCAGAGTTATTTGCTTAATGACTGGCATAAAAGACTGTAAAATTGGGCACAATCATGGGATTACTCATTTATCAACCGTATCTCTTAGCAAAGGAAACTCCTTGTTCCAATTGTGGTAATAAATCAAGGTCTACCTGTAAGAAGTTGTGCTTACTTTTACTTAGTAAAAAATTATTTTTAGCATAACTCTTTAAGAAAAAAGGAGGATTTCCAGGGGAAAAAAACTTTAGAGATTTTCACTCTTATATTTTCTTATTCCTGAAGAACTCACGTGAAATAATAATTTTCTAAAATTGCTATAATTTGTTTCTCTCTTCAATTTGAATTATTATGTAGAACTCTGAGGTCATACAATACACAAAGTGATCTTAGCATAACAGCAGGAACAGATGTAAATTACAGTTTGCAATTTTTGCTGCAGTTATCTCCCACTACACTGTGGTAAGAGTTTTTTCTGTTTAAAAAGGAACCAAACTTTGTCAAAGCTGATATCCCCATGGGCTTTTCTGCATACCTTCCTTTTTAACTGTAGTCAGTGTATCAAAATAATAGCATCTCACCTACCTGAGGCATGGAGTGGGGTTCGTTGCGTGACGTTATCTTTCACTGTGACAGAAGCACCCTGATTGATGAGCGCTTCAACACATTCCATGTGTCCTTTAAATGCAGCAAGGTCCAGGGCAGTACGTCCTTTTTCATCTCTAATATCCAGATCTACTAGTGACTGAAGCAGCACTTCTAATGCTTCATGGTGACCATTATAGGCCTAGGAAATAAAATGAGGTACTTAAGACCAGTGATTTTCAAACACTAAGAATACACCAAGATTTCTCCTGATAAGGAAACTGAACTGTGAAGAAATCTCATTAGTCTCGTGAAACCTGTTTCACAATGTCGTATTTCCCTTTTCAAAATAAACTATACTTTTCAGGGTTTTTCTCTAGAATTTCATTTTTAAAAGATGATTAAAACCAGTACATAAACTAAACCTGTAGGGATTTTAACCTATTAAAAATTAAATGAATTTAGAATAATTTTTGGAAATAAGTAATACATGCATCCCAATAGAAAATAATCTGAATTGGGTGACAAATTGGGTGACAGATGTCCTGAAATTAATTCTGAAGTGCACAAAACTGCATTTAATATTAATTAGAGGACCTGTGACCCATTGGATCATCATTTCAGAGATATTTCCTCAACTAAACAGAAAACTAGAATGACCATGGGTGGCAAAAATATCAGTTGGAGCTGGAGTGAGTTATGACTTCCTATTGACTTCCCCGTTGAATTTCCTTACTCTCCCTCCCTCCTTCCCTTTTTCCTTCCAAAAGGGCAGGTAAATGACCGCAGCAGTGTGGTAGCGGCAGAAGCCTGGCAATGCTGAAGCAGCCACAGATTTCCCAGAGTCATTGACTGAAATAGAAATTGAACAAATAAATAAATAAATAAATAAAAACTTCATTCTCTTTGTAGAATTAGGTCCCTGTAAGGTAGCCCATTTGAGGTACTTTGGTTGAAAACATTTTTCCGAGACGCATAATTTCATCCACTTGAAGGTTACAGACTATAGATATTCCTTATATGAATAATTTGAACATAGTAAAGAAATAAACCATCACACAGTTCTTGAATTTGTTATTCTAACTAGTAGCGTATTTATATCAGCCCCCAAACTAGCTTAACTAAAACTGATTTCAACTCTTTCCCCATCTCTAAGAGGAGGCTTTTGCTTTAGAAAGTGTTAGCTTTCATGCAATTTATAGCAATGTTTTCACTTGGGGATCTTGGGCTTTGAATTTGGCTAGAGAGATTTGGATATGCCTCAAAGAAAAGAAGTCTCATCGTAAGTAATAACCAGTATATTTTAGATAAGAAACAGAAGGCTATTTGATCTGATTAGAATAGCATTTCATCCAACCTATACTTACAGCTAAATGCAAAGGACTTCTTGCTGATGTTGAATCTGATTCCTCAAAAAAGTTATTTGTTTTCTCCAGAAGCTAGAACAAACAAAAGAAGGAAATCATTTATACCTATGGTGAACAGGTAAAGTACATAACATGTATATTTAACATATGTCCCTTGAATTAATAAGAGACACTAAACCTAGATGGAAAGGAATTGATTTTTGTGAATTGTTCTTCCCTAAAACTTTTCCAGTCTTCTAATTTTCTATGAAACACTGGAGATTCTTCAGAACATCTGAGAATTTTATTCAGAGATTGCAAGGAAGATAGTAACAGCAACATTTGTAATACATCTTTATTTAAACAACTCAAGGCTAAATACAGAATACTCACACCTATTTTTTCACAATAATAACCCTGTGAGGTAGGTTGGCTAGAATGACTGGCCTAAAATCACTCAGATGGTTTTCTTGTCAAAAAAAGACCTCACTATCTTCCAGTTTCTAGTTCAGCACCTTAGACCAACTAGCTCTCAGTTATTAATTATCTTTTGCTCTTCAAATTTCTCACCTCTTCTTCCAAATCATATCAACAACAATTATGGCTTCTTCTCTCTTTTCACCCACTCAATTATATCCTCATTCATTCTCTTTCTAACCAGAACTTTTCAAAACATTTCTTTTGTAGTGCTTACTCATTTTGGTATTTAATCTACCTGCAGTCAATCATATCTTCTTGATTCAATGTTTCTTGTTTTTTTTATTCAACTATTTTTAGGTTTCTCCTGACATACCAGACCCACTTGACTTACTTCCAGAAAACATGTCCAGAAGCACTCTTTTATAAATAAAAAGTATTGCGTTTGATAAATATTAATTCCTTATAACAGATCACATATTATCCATTAATATTACATTTCCTCTTTTTCCAACAATTGTCCCATCTTAAGAAAACATTCACCAAATAGACAAAGTCATCTACCTGCTCTCATGTTTAATTATTTAGGTATAATTGATACATTAATTTTCAGATTCATACTGTTTTTACTGCATCACACAAATTAAATAACATTTACTACAAATCATGTATTTCTCAATAATTTACTGAAGAACAAATAATAAATCTTTAACTCCTTCCACCATTCTTTCACTTCAATTTCATCCAAATAATTTAATCACTAAATCACTTCTATTTTTAATGCCATGATGGAAGCTCTTTGTTTAGCGTCATGTACTTCCAAAACAAATTTTTATTTCTCTCAGAATTAGCCTACATTTTGTCTGCCTTTTAATATTTAACTGTAAATTGATTTTCTATTTCATTCTTTGTAATTACATATACATTACAAAACTTTCATTGTTTTTTGCAGCAATTGTTTGTTTATGTGGTTAATAATACCATTGTTATTAATGCCTGAGCAAATTGCATTCATTCAAAATGTTGTAATTTTGAATGTTGTAATTTCTGCCCAAAACTATTATGGTTATTACATTACTGCCATTCACTGGAACACAACATGCAACTATCACCAACCTATGGATTTCTACTTCATACACAACCAGAACAATTTAGATTATACTAATTTATATTTTCGGACATGATTTTAACCTTTTCATCACTCCACAATGATGTCGGGTCTGTTCCACAAGATCAGATTTCTTGCATTCAGATCTATGTATCCTTTTCCCTTAACCTTAGTTTCATCTATAATGTTTTTCTTTCATTTTACACAGATTACAAATCTGGAAGAATAGCAACATTAGGTAGATGCAGCGGAACATATATATTTTTGGATTCCATCCCTTTAGATTTATTTTTAGACTCCTGTTTTATATATACATAACATATATGTTTAGCATTTTTTTTCTTTTTAAATTAGACTAGATTAGCTATATCTTCTATGCTTTTTGATTCTATGAATCCCGCTTAAACTGATTGTATCCTACCTACCTTATGCTGGATTACAACATAATAAAGATTTGATTTGATCATATTCTTAGTACTTTTCACTTGTAGATCAGTTTATCACATTACCTAACACAATAGTATCTGTGCCAGGTGCAAATTCCATACAAATGGTAAGGATAATACTAGCACATTTAGCAAATTTTGTCCAGGATATCAGGAATTCAGCCAAAGCCCTGTTCACCACAAGCACACACACACTATTCTATTCAAGCTAAGAATACTAATCTAGAGGCTACACACTCTTGCCTGCATGACACCAACTAGAGTGTGTGCAGTGTACCGACACATGGAATGATAATTGAACTGAACACTCTGGGTGGAATGCTGACTGTCACTACAGTACATTTCTTTTCAATCTGTGTGAGACAGACAAGCTGCCACTTTCATTGGAAGGCAGATGCCATTGTCTTTTAAACATTCTTTTAACGTGTTTCAGTTAAGATGTCAAGAGAAACAGACCTCGGCAACAGCTGCAATAGATTTTATTAGATTTTGCCAGTGCATAGTATGAGTATAGTACTTCAACCATTTGTTTTCAGTTTCATGAGCTATGACTGTATTAATCTCAGGCACATAAACTCTAAAAATAAAATGCCTGCTAACTCTGTTCTTGGTCTTTGCTATTCATTCTCATTCAAGGTCTTCCAAATAAAGAACAAATTTTATTATTTCTGATTATTTTTATCTCAGTCCATGATTATGACCAGGTTACCCAAGGATCAACATGAAAACAATAGAAAACTTTTTTATACAAAGTGATTTCAGAGTGAAAAAAAAAAGGATGGGGATAGTCATTTTTCATGGGGAAAAAATCAAGATATGGAAGTATTTTTTAAAATACAGTCAAGCTAATAATCAGAAAGCAGATGAGATACACGTAAGTAAATGTTAATTGGCTTGCTGCTGAAAATACTGAAATCTGTTGTAATGTTAAGCATAAACATAAACTTAAAACAGAGATCTTTAGGTTTGCAGCTGCACACAGCAAGAAAATAGGCAATGATAAATTTACTGAAAAAAATGAAACTTAAAAAACAAACTATTTTCTAGCTCTTAACAAATTTAGTTCTTCATACTAATTGAAGATAAATTACCATGGGAATTTTCTATAATTTTCTATGATACTATTAAAATTGATGTCCTGGAAACATGCTTTTGCCAAGTTTCTATATACATACCTCAAGGCAATAGGATTTGTCAGCCTAAACTGGCTCAACATTAGTTCATAATAAGTATTTATTGACACATTTGAAAAAGGAATAAGGTGCCTTTAGGGAGTACAATTATGACTCTGACTCCTCTATGTTTGATCTGCAACTATAATCACACAAATTAGGTATCTGAGAGTATGCATATTAAAGCACTAATAAATTTCCAGTTTCACTGGTGATGGGCCTTGGGGCTTGATGTTCTCACCCTTCTGTTTAACTTCTATATGAAACAGTTGGGAGAGGTCATCTATCATTTTAGGGCAGGATTCCACAAAGTAATCAATGTCAATCCTGAGGGACTATCCACTATTGCTATTATTGTTGATATATTGTATCAATATAACTATGAATATTGTTATTCACAGTACTATTAATTGAAGTAGCATTAAATTATTTTAAAATCATAAATAGGGGTAGTTGTACAATCTGAAACTTCATGAAGGGGTTGATGTGCTGAAGGTTTTGGAGCTCTTTGGTTAGGGTCTGGTACCATAAATATATTGTTCATACTTAATTGTAGGTTTTGCCTCCAATCAGTGCTGTTGATGTTCTCTCCCAATGATTGAGGATGTGCAAGTCTGGTGGGGAGAAACAGACTCAGGCTCTATCTTGACAATGTATTTGGATCTCCAATTCCAATGGTGAAATTCAAATTTTTTTACTACTGGTTCTGTGGGCGTGGTATGGCTTGGTGGGCGTGGCTTGGTGGGTGTGGCAGGGGGAGTATACTGCAAAATCCCCATTCCCTCCTCACTCTGGGGCCAGCCAGAGGTGGTATTTGCCGGTTCTCTGAACTACTCAAAACCTCCGCTACCGGTTCTCCGAATTGCTCAAAATTTCCGCTACTGGTTCTCCAGAACCTATCAGAACCTGCTGGATTTTACCCCTGCCCAATTCTGGGAATTCTCTGTCTTCCGCTTGGATGGGGTGTACTTCCCCATTTGAAACTAGTGTGCAACCTGTGGAGTTTCTTAGAGTCACATTTCCTGCTCAAAAAACAGGTGGCAACTATGGAGAAGAAGGCCTTCGCAGAGATTCATCTAAGCCTAAAACATTGTCTTTGCAATTCTGCCTAGTTCAGGAGATCCTCCAGATAATCAAGCACCCCTTTGTGATCTCACAATTGGACAATGCATTTCTAAATGGGCGTTACCTCTAAAGACCATTCAGAAACTACAGCTAGACCAGAATGCAGAGATGCAAAAGAGTAATGGGCACACCTCCGAATGTCTATGTGACACCACTGCTCTGTGAGCTATATTGGCTGATACGGTTTCTGGGTGCAATTCAAGATGCTGGTTATCTTTAAAGAAAACCCATCATCTTATGGCTATGAAATATCGTTGAACGATCACACTTACTACTGCTGATCACTAAGGGCTGAAAAGAATTAGGAGAATCAGGAATGAATTCATTGTAAAATGAAATTGATTTTAACATAGTAAAAGCAGACTACTGTAATGCTTACTTATCCATTAGTGCTTAGTTCTGTCATTGACATATTTTATGAATTATTGACCTCTCAAGAATCTTGTCATTCCTTTTCATTCTGAGATACTATTATGACAGCACAACTACTTTTTTTTACTTCTGGACTGTGACATTTGATTGATAGTCAGGTCAGCATGTTTATTTTAAAAGTAAAGATGTTGAACTATGATAATAAAAAGGAACTCCAACTTGTAAAATTACCAAAAGCTATAAATTTAATAGCTTTAAATATTTCTGCTTTCCTATGGATCAGCTACACAACAACTTATTAATCTAACTAAATTCACAAACAGCCTTATATTCACTAAGTACTGTATATTGCTATGGGGAACTTAAATAAATGCAGGTATGAAACCTTTTGGCTACAGTGATAGTAACATACTTAATTAAGTTTGCATAGCATAAGCTCAGATACATGCAATCTATGGCAAGGGTTTCTGGAAACACTATCACTTTAAGACAACAACTCACAATGATTGGACTTTTCTTGAAAAATTAGGAGTTGAATAATACCAAGAACTTTCTTCAGAAAATATTAGTTTACTTTGAAAGCTGGCCTAAAAAAGGTGTTCTCAAACAATGTATAGAAAATATTGAATAGGCCATCAAGAAAGTTAGTTCCAAACATTTTCACCCATCGCAACCTCAGTACGTATCCCAAAGGAAGACTGTTTTGATCATGGCAAGTGCATGCCCTTTTCATCTCCTCATCACTACATATTCCATAGGCTTCTGAACTTGCAACCCAGAAGAATTTCACACCTTGATTCTGATTATGTTTGGCTTCTCTATCAACTTTATGTTGGAGTAGTAAAGTAATGAAAATGCTTGTACCTCTCCTGTGTAGCCATATTCTTGGGCAAATTTACAAACATAACATTGTTCAGTGTCAAAGAATAATGGTAATAGCTCTGCAAAATTAAGAATATGTTTTATTTGGAAGTCACTTTTGCAATGCAGCATTTTAGCACTGTTTCAGGCCTACTCACCAGTTCTAGACACTGCCTGTGTCCATAAGCAGCAGCGTAATGCACTGTATTATAGCCATCTCTATCTTGGATTGAAGGGTTCGCTTCATTTTGAAGAAGAAATTCTAGACACCTGTGGATTGTTTAGAAATATAAACCAAATTGTTACCATTTAACTATATGTAATGACTGATACCGAGATAAACATTCACTGTAATATTAAAACTGTGTAATGCCAACTTTTTATTTCTACTTAACAGAATCCTGTGCCTGTTGAATCTTCAGTTCTACCATATTCACTGGGATTTTGTACAATAGTAATGGCCTGGAAGTTACATACTTGCTATAAGATCCATTTAAAAGCATTCCCACTATACCATTTTCTATAATGTTTTGTTTCTATGAGTGAATTAACCACATATTAAATATGTTTTCTTATGCTGGGGATTAGCCAGATTTGAGTTACATTCTTCTTAACTGAGGGTTCCAATGTGCAGCAACAAAGAGTTGCTATCTATACAGACAGCTTTTGTGATAACGAGAAATGCTTTTTGTCACTTTAGCTCTTCATTGACTATCTGCTGAAATGTTATTTGCTATACAGCTATTCAAACTGAAGAAACTATTCTGTATATTGGAGTCTAACATAGTTCCCAATAATTACTAAATTTTAATGTCAACTGTTTTTATTATGTTTTCTTTCCTTTTGTTTCCTTTTTTTAAGGAAACTATCATAGAGATTTGATGCATCACTAACTATTATGCATATTCAAGATATTGGTTATTGATATAACAAAAGCTACAACAATAATCAGAAAGATATACCAATTCTAAGTATCATGTTTATGAAGGAAAGCTTTTCCTTACAGTATTTATTACAATCTTCTTGACATAAAGACAACAGAACCAATCTTCAAGCCTTATTAAAAGGCTACAACAGCTAACACACACACACACACACACACACACAAATCTTTAAAAACACAGACATACATAGACATAACTAGGTCAACACATGTAGACAATCTTCTATGGACTTCTGGGGTGGGGTTTGCCAGGAAGGAGTATAGCACTTTGAAATTAGAGGATGTTAAATCTATTCCTTTACAAAAGTCAGATCTGCTGAGATTTTGAGACATCTATCAATTATTATTTGCTGTAGGGATGGGGAATCTGTTAGAATTAAGGTTATGATTCTGAAAATTAATGGATTCTAGTTGATTCCAGATATCATAAAGGGAAATTTTCTGGCATAGACAGCAAACGTTTGTTTGTGAACTTCTTCTAAATCCTTGGTATATACCAAGCTGAAATAAGTAGAGAGACACCTGCAGCAAAACTCATTTCAAAGTTTTTGCTTTGAAAAGATCTTATTACATTTTTCCACCACCACTATATTCTCTTACTGATATCCAGTGGAACTTTTCCAAGTGACTTGGAACCTTCTGAGTTCTCATTAAATAGAAGAATGTAGAACCTAAGGTAGTTTCATGTGACATGCCACCAAGATCCTTTAAGGGCAAAATTTATTGTAATTGTCTTGACTTGGATTCTGCAGTTTTGGCAATTAGATAGCAGAAGAGTCCAGGAGAGCTTTAAGGCATAACAATGTGTTCAAGGAACTGCATAGTTCAAACAGGCATTTATTTGCTCAAACTTTGGTTCTCATGGCTCATTCAGGTAACAGAAAGGGAGTGTTTAGCTAGATCCAGGTGTTTATACATTTCTTCTTAAAAGTAGGAATGGTACAATTTTAATTAAAGAAAGCAGGCAAATATCTTTCTGGGAAGGGTGCTTGAGCTGTTGGTAGATAATCAGATCCAGACAGTCTTGAATAAAATTGATTTTTAAGAGAAGTAAACCTTGGTCTTGGTCTTAGTGGTCTTGGCACTAAATGTGCCTTAATTAGGTGGTGGGATAATCCCCTCTCTTTACAAGCAGAGAAATGTGGAATTCTACAGGATCTTTCAAGTATTTTTAATACAATCAATTATTTTGGAGAGACTGAGTTAGGTCTATCTCTAGACAATGCTACTGGGGAATTTCTGTTCAAGGCTATATCATTTAAATGGTTTGGTGCCATTAAACTGCTGGAGGAGATCATATCAGGTTTTTAATGAAGTCCCATCAATTTATTGATAACCTGCAGTTCTGTAGCACCCTATCAGTTTCAGGTAGATTAGTCAGTGTAACACTTCAGTAATGGGGTTTCTTGGATAAAAGTCAGTAAATCTAGCCTCAACCCAAACAAGATGGATTTTTGTTAGTGGATGGTAAACAATTTAGGTGAATAAGTGACTCATATTCAGTCAAAATAATTAAAGCAATATTATTCCCCCAAACTGTAAGCATTGCTCTTTTTAGCTCTGCATGCAATGCTATGATGCATGTATGAAAGGAGCAGTGCTTGTGTCATGATGTTGCTTTTCTCATTTTGTAGATGCTATGGAACTTTTTTAAATAATTAAAATATGAAATATGCTGGTACACATAAACATACATCTACATCAATAAACAAGAACCCAACAGTTAGCATTTTATGGTTTCAGATGTCAAATCCAGCAGTAAACAGAGACACAGAACAAAACTAAGGAATGGACATAACTGCAACCCACAGAAGGAGAAGCATAATGCAGAGATGTGGTCAAAGCGCTGTACTGATACCAAACTTACAATGCAGCTTCTTTTTCTTTCTTTTCATTGGATCTTTCAATTTCTTCAGAGTTTTCATGGGAGTTACCCAAAATATTCTTTCTGAATGAAAAAGGCAACTCATTTTGAGATTCTTTGGTATAAACTACTCTTTATCGTTTCACTTCAAGCAGTAAATACATTTATGAGTGCTACCAGGAAACTTTTTAATATAAATGTTTCACAGATTGGCACATGGCAGGAGTCATAAAGAGCACTCAGAAATGGAAAGTATTTCTAGGGTCCTTATTCTACACCACAGCATCACATTCAGCTACAATATTTTTGGAACTGCTTTCTGATATTTATCATTTCAGCTCATCTTTGCTAGATACAGTTTCCCTCACTAATTCCAACCTCTTCCTAAATATCGGTTCAGCTATATTATTTCACAGATAAAAGTCTCCATGAAGATCCATATTCCCATGGAGAAAGTAGTGTATCCCATTTAGAAGGAACGTTTTATTGGATACTCTACACAAATACTACTTATGGTTTCAACTCCTCCACAATTTTCTCCATTCTAGACTCTTCCTAAAAGGCTTCTGCAATGGCAGAAATTGCAATCATGTGTAATTCAATGTAGGTACAATATGAATTGGTGTTAGCTGTGACACCAATATCAGAAGACAGTGGAGTGTCTTTAACACAATTTTTAACTTAAAAAAAAAGTTGTTGGGAATACTAGGATATAAAAGTATTATTCAATTTTAAAGACATTATTTTCCCATTGGCAAAAGTACAGGTAGTCCTCGACTTACAACAATTCATTTCGTGACCATTCAAAGTTACAACGGCACTGAAAAAAGTGACTTATGACCATTTTTCACACTTATCACTGTTGTAGCATCCCCATGGTCATGTGATTGACATTCGGATAGTTGGCAACTGGTTCATATTTATGCAGTTGCAGTGTCCTGGCGTCATGTTTTGTGACCTTCTGGCAAACAAAGTCAATGGGGGAACCAGATTCACTTAACTGTGTTACTGTGTAATTGTGTTACTAATTTAAGAACTGCAGTCAGTGGTGGGTTGCCCCCGGTTCGGTCCGGTTCACGCGAATAGGTAGCGGTGACGCTGTGACGTCACCGAACCGGTTCGCAGCATCCCGGACCCGGGCCCACCCATGCGCCCCATCTTACCTTTTTTTTCCAAAAATCACCGAAATTAGCATTCTGCGCATGCGCAGAGCGCTTTTTCGGCAATTTTTACGGGGAAAAGTTTCTGCGCGGTTTACGCACGAAGCGAGCACACGCACGTGCAAATTTCACGCATGCACGCACACACACAAAGAGAACCGGTAGTGAAGGTGGGTAGAACCCACCCCTGGTGTGCTTGTGTGTGTGTGTGTGCGTGTGTGTGTGTGTGTGTGTAAACAGGTTTATATCTCTGCATCTGTATATAATGTGTGTGATTTAATTGGTTATAATTTGTTAAATGCTTTTAAGAGATGGTCTTATCTTCATATGTAGAATGTAACTTAATGCTATTCTCTTAATAGCAATAGCACTTAGACTTATATATGGCACTCTCTTAAGTGGTTTAGAGTCAACATATCAAGATAAGAATGTGTAAACAAAAAACTTTCTTAACTCTTGGTGTTTAAGCTGTATCCAAAGTAATAAAGATCTAGATACTCTTAATTTTTGAAACTGCTATTGATTCAACCATTATCTTTACATTATCATGGGGAAAAAAGAGTAGTAAGAATTCATGAGCTCCATATACCCAGTGCAGAAATACAGCTTTAGGGCTTAATGTCATCTTTCATGACTAATATCAGGCCCAGAGTTAAGGGGGACTATATTTTCTTCTCTCTAAATCATTGCGTGGAGCTGTGGTGGCACAGTGGTTAGAGTGCAGTACTGCAGGCTACTTCTGCTGATCACCGTCTGCTAGCAGTTTGGCAGATCAAATCTCACCAGGCTCAAGGTTGACTCAGCCTTCCATCCTTTCGAGGTAGGTAAACTGAGGACCCAGATTGTTGG
>JANHFM010006628.1:307224-317707 GCA_032468115.1 Grayia smithii
GTGGGTTGCCCCCGGTTCGGTCCGGTTCACGCGAATAGGTAGCGGTGACGCTGTGACGTCACCGAACCGGTTCTATGTGTCCCGGACCGCTGCCTCCCCACACGCCCGCATTTACTGTTCCGCGCATGCACAGAAAACGTTTTTTGATGTTTTTTGTCAAAAAAAAGCTTCTGCACATGTGCAGGAGCACCCGTCCATCGTCCATCGCGCGCACAAAGTGCACGCGCATGCTGGACGCCGACCACGCGCATGCCGGACCCCGACCACGCGCGAAGCGTGTGCACCTTTAGAACCGGTAGGAAAGGTAAGTAGAACCCACCCCTGACTGCAGTGATTCACTTAACAAATGTGGCAAGAAAAGTTGTAAAATGGAGCAAAACTCACTTGACAAACTTCTCACTCAGCAACAGAAATTTTAGGCTCAATTATGGTCTAAGTCGAGGACTATCCATATAGATGAAACACATAGAATAGCTAATCAGAACAAGTAATAAGGACAGCCATAGTTTCCTCCTCTCTAAATCCACACACCATTTCTTATGCAAGCACAAACAAAGATCTATAAAATACCTGTTTGCAATACCCTGCTGATTCACTGAAGGAGGCATGAGGCCTACAGCTTCATAATTGCTATCTTAGCAATACATTACATTATTACTGTAATTCATCTTGATGATCTTAGTTTGCTCATTTTTATAGTCATATTCTTCTTCAATACAGAAATCTTTTATGTATCCATTTAACTTGCAACCGACAAATGAGCTAACAACAGTAAGAAAACATTGCCATAGTTTCTCTCAAATGTTTAACAAAAACTTTGTGGTCCATTTAAATTCTTCTGAAATTGATTTGTTGGTTTTTAATTTTAACTTACACAAAAACATTACTGAAAATGGCAAAAAAAATTCTAAATGACCAAACACCACATGTGTGTATTCACAGTGATGGAGAATAAATACAAGCAACTGTAGAAACACAAGTGGTATTTTAATTTATGTGTACAACTGCACACACAAGTAAAAAAATTGCAATATGTGGAACTGGGCTTTATTTGATTGATGGCTTAAACATTATAAATAATTTCACATATAATATTACCTTCTAAAGACAATATAAATACCATGGATACGTGAGACATTATTTCTTTAGATTTCACAGTCTACCCAAACTACTTGGAAAATGATGTAACATGGAATTTTTAAATGTTGACTGGTTGTATCTCTGGTTAATATACAATATTATTCTCATTACTAAACCAGTGCTCCCATCACCCTTAAAGGTTTAATTAATACTGTATACAGTATGTCCCTTCAAGGTCACTGTTTGCAGAACAGTGTAGCTCTTAGAATTACAAAAGCTATTATTTTACTTTTTTATCAAGACAGCTCCAAGTAATATTATGCTAAACTAGGTATTTTTTCAATGAATGACTTTATTTTTCAATAATGAAAAATAAGGGAGAGGGAGATTGACTCAGTCATTCATCATAACTCTCTGTCTTCAGGCACACACTTTTCAAATAAATCTTTTTATCAAGATTTAAACATTTTTCCAATAACCTACTGGAGAAAAGGTCATGAATTTGATGGCACACAATAGTATGATCCACCAGGGAATTTTTATGATCTTAATGTTTAAATTATATTGAACTCAACTACCAATGGGAGAGATGATCCTAGGTTTTTTTTACTTCAACTGGAAATTCATAGCTCCAAAGAAACCAGCTATTCAATTATAGCCTTTCCCCAGAGTTCAAGATATTCTTACTTGCTGTCAGAATAGAGGCAAAAGTGCGTGAAGTTTATCATTTTTTAAATACAATTAAATCATGAATCTATTCTGTTTCATAAGCACAAATCTTGGCTGAGCCCCAGAAGTTTCTTTCCAATTTCAATTTTCTAATTAACAATGTGTGTGTGCTCACACATGTGGTACAGATGTACACTACATATGTCTGAGTGTCTGCATATATGCCAGAATGTGTGCGTGTTTGTTCAGTGAAGTTCTGCTGACATTGGGATAAAAGGATAGGTTTGTTAGGATAATGGTCCTTGAGGAGGTTGGAGAATACTTCATATTAGCATAGGAGATAATATTGGGGTTTTGGCTAATGAAACTAGAGAAGAATAAAGAACACATGAACTATACTATTCATCCACTTACTATAGTAGAATTGTTCTTTTAACTGAAGCAAAAACTTATTTCACAATATATTTAGGGTAGAGGAGTATTTTTCTTAAGGCATACTTAATTAAGGAAAGGTTCAGTTCGTAAGGTCTATTTGATACATTAACATGGCAAGCCTTTTTCATGTAACTATAAATCAGATACATATGCCAAAAACAAGGACAGCAGAGATTGTCTGCAGCTGTCCATTTTTGCAAATGATGTCAAAATACATATTTCTTCAATGCATAAAATTATAAATTTTCTGTATTCCCTAAATTTCATCATAATAAACAACTATTTCTTCAGAATTTGATAGAATTGTTTCAGATATTATAGGATATTTATGTTTTGAGAGCTAGTTTATAGAGAAATACTTTAAAGTTACCATTTTAAACAATATTTTTGCTAGAAATCTTATGCATCTGATATAAAGAACTACATTACGAAATAAGCATCAAAGCCAGAAATATTCCGGCATAGTGGAACACAACATGCTTATAATTTCAACATTTACTGAAACTAAAAGAAAATTTAGAGATTCAATCACAGGGATCAGAAGCATTAAGAATATAAAGGGGATATTTTAACCCCATCATAATGTCATGCTCCTTACAAACTTTGTTTGAAACTTAATACTATTTTACATCTTTATATGATGAGAGTTTTCTGAATATCTCCTCTAATTCAAGAAAACTTAATATTCAGGGGGAAAAAGCCTTAAGAATACCAGTCAATAGGATTTTTGAGCAACTTGACAAAAAAAAAGCAGCTGTCATTTTTTTTTGTTCAGTAGTTTTGCTAACACTTTGGAAAGCAGATGAAACATTTATATACCATATCTAACCACGTGAAAAGCAGTAGCAAGATAAACAGAAATAAGGGAATAAAATATAAAGAAGTTGAAGGTGGTTAATCAGAAATCAGGAACCTGGAAGAAACTATGCAATTGCAAAAGTAACTCAATATGGAGGAGCAGGTAGTTACTGAAAGCAATTCTAGCAGCTGGAACATTAAAGAGGTATTTGATTCAAAAGAGAGTTTTTGCTTAAAAGATTGGTGGATGAAGAGAATAGAAATGACACTGATTTAGCAATGAATTAGAAACAAGGAATACAAATAAGCTTGTTTACTTTCTGTCCATGTCTGAGGCTGCAGCATAATGTAAAGCTGTTCGTCCCCAGTCATCAGTTTCATTAATATTGGCCCCTGCAGTTACCAGCATCTCAATACATTGAAAATGACAATTTGCAGCTGCATAGTGCAAAGGTGTTCTGCAAAATAAATAGAAACATATTAGCCAAGGCACTACTTGAGTAACAGGATACATTATGTTAACTGTTTCTGACAGCAACATTACTATAGGGAGAATCCATTTCGAGATACAACAGCAGTATTTAATTGAATGCAGAACATATTCTTTCTTTTTCAGTGAAGATTTGAAATAAGTACACAAGAAATGGCTAAGAAGTGAACAAGTAAAAAGGGTAGGAAGTGCTATTCAGCTAACTATAAACGAATAAACCATAATAAACCACTGGCTTATTGTAAAAATAAGTAAGATTTGTTTACAAAGGAAAACATTGTACAGATAGATATCTAAGCTGTAGTCATTATTGTAGTTAGAAAACAAGATACTAATATGGCCTTTACTGCATGCCCAGTGAAAAATTAATGATTTAATTTTAGGAGAAATACTTTCAGAAGGTAGGATAAGTGCATTGTTTCCTCTTCCAGATGTCTAAAAGTTGCTTGGTTAAAGTGCAGAAATACAAGGGATAACTCAGAGGGACTAGAAGAAAAAGAACTTTTTTAAAAACTCTGATTCAGCTGCTTAAATAATGACAGAGAGAGCAATGGTTTGTTCTACACTTAATCTTTTTATACTGAATTATTATTTCTGCCATATAGATGAATTCTGGTGCAAAATAATATAAAACTAAACTATTTAAATCTTACTAGGAAAAGGGAAAGAATATACCAGTGATGTAGCACGCATCTGTCTCTTTTAGGATTACACTTTGGACAGGAAAGGTTTATTTCCTATGAAGGAAGTTGTAATCTTATACAGTAATAAACATAGCCATTGCTGTCATATGTCTGAGTCTTAATTCTATCTTGTTATGTTTGCACTTCACCTAGTTGGTATAGTATAAGTAAATTTATTATTGCTATTGTTATTATACAATCTCAAACTTTTACTTTTACTTAGGAGAGGAGGGGAGGGGAGGGGAGAGGAGAGATTAGTACTAGTTAACCTACATCCTTCAATGGATTCCCAGTCTGAAAACAATCTATTTCTCTGTTGCCAAACCGAGGTCTCCTGCATTATCAGTCAAAAGATACAGTGCAAACATTATATTTTTCCCCTCCCTGACAGATTTCCTCAGAATAAAATATGACAGAAAAATGATGGGAAAAGACAAGAGGATTACAAACTGAGAATGTTCACATCTGAATTCAGTGCTAATCCCACAAATGAAAAAGGATAAGCAACTGAGCAATAGCAGACTTGTCTGAAATCCTATGTGATGTTCTTGATCTTGCCAGAAAATTATTGGTATTAAGAATTGTATTACATGTTTTCCAAAGATGAAGTTTGGCAGCCAAGCATGAGCTCCTCTTAATCCTGCTCAGTTAATTCCAGTACCATGAAACTAAGATCTAGACTTCCACACTGATTTTTGAAGTTTTGGAAGTTACAAACCTTCCATATTTGTCTTTTTTATTTACATCTGCTCCACTGCTCTGCAGGAGTTTCACACACTCAACATTGCTGAAAAGAGACAAAAAGAAAAGGATGCATAAATAAAATTAAAAAGTATTGATGAGAAAAAAAGTCCAAAGTTTAAAAAAATCATGGTTAACCATTTAGGAACTGGGAAGAACAAACTACAAGGTAAAATATGAGTAAAACACTAACAATTAGCCGTTCATCACATGGGTCCAGATTACTTCAGGAAACATCTAATCTCAATGGGATTGGCCCACCCCACCCATGCTGGCAGAGGAGGCCCTGTCACCCAGGGAATTCTGGTTGGTGGGGTCCAGGAGAAGAGCCTGTCTTTTCAAAAATCTATCTCTTCGAGTGAGGTCAGTTCCCACCCTCCTGACCTTCACACAAGACTTTGAAGTCTTGGCTCTGCCAGTTGGCCAATAGGACAACATCACGCTGGAGGTGGTTGATAGATTAATAACCGATCCCACTTCTCCCCCACTCATCCTATGCCCTCCCTCCCTCCCCATCTTTTAGTTATAGCTAATTTATATTTTTATAGTGTTTTATTCTTATTGTATACCTATTGTTGCATTGTTTTTCTTTTTCTTTTTATCACCGTAAGCCACCCAGAGTCACCTCACAGTAAGATGGACATTTAAGTAAGTAAGTAAGTAAGATGGATATTTAATAAATAAAAATGAAATTAAGTGAGAAAACAGTGTGTAAGCATGTCTTCCTCAAACTCTAAAATATCATTTGTACTGGTTAGCATGTATAGGAATTGTTCACAAAGCCTTTATCAGAACGTACCAGTGCTCATTTTAGGTGACAATGCAATCAGCCCTTGGAAAAGAAGGATTCAGAATTCACACCTGCATATGTGAGCCTCTGACTTGGACATTACGAATCTAATCAAGCATTTTCCAAGGAAACAATCATGTGAAAATTTCCACACAGAGATCCCAATATGCCACCTTAATTGCTGTCTATACAAGGTTAAAAAGTATTTGGCTCAAACTGAAAGCATCTTCTAAATTTATGTACCAGCCCTGCACTATTAAAAACAGGAGTCTTGCTTCACTTATTAAGGTAGACTTGCTAATTTCTAATTAATTAATTTCTAATTAAGCTTTATCAACCATAAAACTATATGTTCTGAAAATATTGAAGATGATATGATGGAAACATACCAAATAATATTTGCTGTGGCTTTTTGAGAATCTTAAAATTGGCAAAAAAAACCCTTCTACATTGGGATGAACATGCACACCATGGTAAAAAAATTGTATAGCATATTATTTTAATTCAACTCTCTGAAAAAAATATTTTATTACTGTATTTTATGACTGGCTAAATATTGACTCACTGTTGTACTCAAACATTCTAACTTTTCCCCCCTCTGTGATATAGTGGTATGAATGTTAGCAAGTGCAAAGGTAAAAACATTTCAAAAATAATCTGAGTGTATTTAAACCAGTACTGTAAAGGCTTAACTTCATAGTGACTACTCACTGCTCATTCAGAACTGATTGAACATAAGGGACGCTGAGTTGTTTTGCTTGAAACAATGGAGTAGCTACTTAACAAAAAACAAAATAATAATTTGTGGACATACACCTGTCAAGGTTGCTATGACAATAAAACACTTTATTTTTAAGACAAGAATCAGCCTTCTCCAACCTGGCACCTTCCAGATACATTCAGGTTTCTGAACCAGAATGGTCTTTTTATTTTTTAAAAAATAGTATTTAAATTTCAACTCTTGCAGTGTCACATTGTTGTCATGTGACATATCGTGACTTTTCTCCCCTTCACTAAAATGGAGGTTGGGATTGGCAGCGTGTGATGCATCTGCCCTGCAGGCCGCGAGTTTGACATCCCTGACTTAGAAGAACACCTCACCAAAGTTCAGAGAAGCTTAGTTCCAGTTAAATACATTTAGCAATATAACCCTAGAAACAGCTGTTAATAGTTCACCGCTGAATCTTAACATCTTAATGTTTAGCATTTTTATTTATTATTTATGTACTATACTTTTATCTGGCCTTTATTGGTTTATAACTCAAGGCAGAAAAATACATAATACTCCTTTCCCCTCCTCCTTTCTCCATAACAGCAACCTTGTAGGAGACAGTGACTGGCTGGCCCAAAGTCTCCCAGCTGGCTTTCATGCCTAAGGTGGGACTAGAATCAGTTCCCTGATTTCTAGGCCAGTACCTTAACTGTTACAGCAAACTGGTCCTCTCATGTGGCCAGCATACAAGAGCTTCACTCTAGAGGAGTCCTAGTTATGCTTATTGGAATGAAAGCAAGGCAGGAATAGGAAGGAGCTGGCTTGCAGCTGCAATACCTTGTTTCCTTCCCATGTATGGAAGGACATGTCTTGCTGAATAGCTCAAGGAAGGAAGTCCTTTAGTCTCACTATTCTTTCTGTTCTGACTAAAGAAGTAGACATTCCACTTTGATCCTTCCCAAATCTACTGAGATTGTTTTGTTCTCTATTACCAATACCTACCAGCCATGTTCAGAGTTATGATAGATACCCTTAAATAATCTTTTTTCCCCTGAACCTTTAGACAACTCTTAGTTAAAAACAAGAGCATTCTTTTAACATTAAATTAAATTTCATTAGTCAGAAAGAACCACTGCACTCTATTCATTTTAACACTGCTTAATTTGTTCAAGACCCCTTTGACATGAAGTTATCTTGCACACAGCCTACTGTGATGAATGGGAACAGCATAAAAAAGAAAAAAAAGCAGAGCTCTGGATCATTTCAATACATTTATATGGTTCAGGGGAACATTCTGCTGAGAAATGTCTTGAATGAGCTAAGAAACCTTGAAATAAATTTGATGCATTGGCTATTTCAAGTGTAACTAAAGGAATTAAGTTAATATTCTTCTTCAGTCAAGATCTTGGCTGGAAGAACTGTGTTACTGTGGAGTCCATGTAGTCTGTGGCCTGCTTTTCCCTCTCTCATCTCTTAAAACAAGTCTTCAGATGCATAAATTTTAGAATGGTAGAGGTTCACCCTTCCTTTGATACAAGGGAAGGAGCACTCTATTAAAAGGAGTGATTGACTGAGGAACTATGAGTGTTTATTTTCTTTCCTGTCTGGCAACTCTGTTTTCCAGGACAGTAATTTACAATTTGGCCTATATTAAAGAACAAAGTATGGGCTTGTCTGGTCTAGCCTGAATGTGTAAGGAAGAGAAATCCTACCCATTTAGGAGAGAAAGTAAACAAACCTAGAATATAACTTTTGTCCTTGAATGCATGTCCATTAGGGTGCTTGTGTGTATGTGTGTATTTACTGCTATCTGGGCTAATGCAAATTTGCAAGTGTAGAAACCTGAAAGAATTCTGGCTCAGTATAGGAATGGATATGAATACACCGTCCCTGTCCTGCTTTTCCTTTATGACACAGCAGCCGATTCCTTACAATACACTGGAATGGCAATCCTTGTTTCTGGGTAAGGGAAATCTGCCCTATTAAATGGTAAAGAAAAATGGCCCCCAACCCCTGGGAAAGATCGCACAATGCCTCCACATGTCAGTGGATAAAAAGGGGCATAAGAGAAGTGGCTCAATTTGGGCCTCATATCTCTTATTTTGATCTGTTCCCACAATACCTGGCCTGTCAAAGCATTTTATGCAGGAGCCAGAACCTGCCATTAATTTGTAAAGATTCATCTTGACAAATAGGGTTTTCAGCACAATAAACTGCAGCACTTGTGTGATGAGTTGGGAATATAAGGACCAAAAAAGGAAGAAAAACCAGTTAAGGGCAAGGAAGCCTAGTCTGTCATAGGGGAACAGTGATACCTACTTAACTGAAGCAAAACAAACATAGTTTGTTATGTCCCAAAAGAGGTGGCTTTTTTCCCCTCTAAAGTGAAGTTTGTGTGTGTGTGTGTGCGTGCGCATATACTCATGCATTCCACACAAAATAGGGGCCTCATAAATTACAGTAGTTTTTATGTCATTTTGCTTTTTTCTCTTTGGGGAAAAAAATTGCAGGGAAACCACAAAGCTAAAATTACATACATCTATTGCAGTTGTAATTTCAAAAGTACTCACCCTCCTGCAGCAGCAGCATGGAGGCACGTCCTTCCAAATTTATCTGGGGTGTCTATATCAAAGCCTGCAGACAGCACGTGCTCATTACTAAACAAGGACACTATGCTATACTTTTGTCCTAGTTAAACCGCAAGAAACATTGCAGAGACAGAAAAATCAGTTAGTCAGGAAAAAAAAATCAGAATGAAGACACAACTGTAGTCAGCAAGAGGTTGTTATGGAAACGGACAGTGGCTGTTCAAGCTTGGCCGCTACAGAAAAAAAAAAGAACCATAAAGTCAAAAATAATCTATTTTCACATCCACCCCATTGCTATTGAAGTATTTAAATCATGCAGCAGGCATTTCAGGAGGAGACTTTCAAGAGAAGTGACAGCAGGCATGAAGGCAGAGAGCTCTGTGAGGAAAATGAGGAAGTCACAAGAATTGCCTCAGCATGCATCAAAGAGAGTTTTTATTTACTAATGGCTTCAGATTTTGTACGGGAACAGGAAATAATCACTTTCTAGAGAAGGACAGATATTTTGTATGGAGAACAGCACATTTTTACTGCAGCAAGAACCTAATAAAATCCACAATTAAGGAGGGGGTGGATCATCTCTGAAATTGCAAAAAAGGAGAAATAATTATCATTTCCCTTAAGGCAATAGACAGTGGATTCACAAGGATGTCGAATTGACTTCTCTCTACTTCTTTATCTACATTATCCCCATCTCATTCCTTCACCAGAAGTTGAGGGGGACTTCTGCCATAGAGAGAAGGAGCCAAGGCCACAAATTGTTTGAAGTGACTAATAAAAAAAGAATTGAGCTTCACTTAAGATGTTCTACAGCTCTAAAATTAGATTTAATGTTTGTTTAGTATAATAATGATGACAAAGATAACAAACTCAGAGAATTAAAGAGACTCATAGTTCTCCCACACTTCTGCAATCTTGTCCATTCTAGAGAATACAACTGCTCTAATATTGACTATCATTGACTATCTTACTAAAAGTCTAAAAATGTACTTGTAAAAGCAGCTTTCATTATCCTTCCTTTGCCATACTGTACGGATTTTAACATTAATGGACAAAATAACAGATGCTCCCTCTACAGAAAGCCATCTTGTAAGGATTAGAATTGATGGTAGATTTTGCCCAATGGAGGACAAGACCTACCAGTAGTTGGTAGGCCAGAGCAAGGACAGCTGCTTCACTAATTTTGGAGAGTAAGTAGGCACTTGGACTAGCCCATATTGTGGGAAACTGATATTCCAAAATCAAAGAGTAGCATATTGGACTTGGTTAGTGAAAACAGCCATTAATTCTGTTGATTCTCTTCTTGTTCATCAAAAATGGAAATGAAAAATTGCATATAGACTCCCTGAGAATTGCTTGCTGTAAGTTGGTCCTCCCACACAGTTGAATTAAATTGTCCTAATTTATGACATCAAAAATATTTGGAAAAATTGGAAATGGGGGAGAATTTTATACAATCAATTAAGTCAATTTATCAAAAACAAACAGCTCAGATTA
>JANHFM010006628.1:334921-347189 GCA_032468115.1 Grayia smithii
ATGGGGCTGAAGGGCAAAAGGGAAGCAGTATGCTCCCTCCCATATTTGGGTAAACCAGGTGCTACAGAAAGAAAAAAACACATATATATCCAACAGTGCTCAATATGGAAGAAAATGCTATGGTTGACATCCTACTTTGAGATAAATTCATATTCCTGTACGATTTCCTGTAAATCATACTTCTCCAATACTTCTCCAACCTGATATGTAGGGTTGCTCCCATCATTCCCAGACTAAATATTCAACCATGTTTATTCAAAATTAAATCCAACCTAGTGGAGCCTATTGATCAGTAGCCTTAGATTTGGACTGTTAAGTAACTGAAAACACTTCCAAATGTGTATTCTTTACCCAGTCTGAAGACTTCTGTTATCGTACAGCATTGGCAGGAGTTGAAAGCTGAGCTGATATCTACCTGGTTAGGCTGCAGAGTATATGAAATCACACTTAAAATGGTTTCTCCTTTGCTAGGATGACAGCTCTGGAGGGCTTGTCAATTTTCCACTGGTGGGAATTCTTCTGTTTACCCTCCCCCCTCCCCCCCAAATTCCTTAGCTCAATCTAGCTTCTCCTTCCTCCCACAGAGAATCAGCTGTCATTGCTTCGGACTGATGTGCTATTATTAACTTTTTAAAAAGTTCCAAAGGACAAAGCCTTGGTGGCTTTATAGCTCCCTCTACTTGGCCAGTTAATTTTCTAATTTTTTTGGGAGCAATTACCAATCAAATACATACCGTACAACATGCAAATAAAAAAGAAAAGGGGAGATGAGGCACTGACTGAACAGTCTTTCCTGCTTGATGATTGATCAGCTAAAGGGACACTGATTGACAATGTTTCTCAGCAGTGTGAGAGGCAGAAGCAGTGAGGAAAGTTGAAATCCTTTTTAAGGGATTAGGGGGTAAAAATGGCAAAATAAAAGTACATTTTTACTGGTTTAATCTAGATTATACAGTAATTATGTTTGACAGTGCCTTCTGAAGAATTCTGGCCTCGTGTGAATGAGGTGAGTCACTCCAACTTTGTTTCTACTGCCATTGCAAAGGATTAAATAAGCCACAGCATAATTTCTTCTTAGTGTGGGATGTGCAGCTGGGGAATTCTGGCTTTTTCTCATTCTAACAAGCCAAGATTTGAAAGCCAAGAACTCAATATGTATGCCCACCTTTCACAGGTGGCCATCAAAGAAATGGAATGGAGCTGGGAAAAAATTGCATCTTACTACACTATTAGGGAGAGAAAGAGGAGTGGAAAGTTCTTTTCAGTTTGAGATAACTTTTATTTTACCTGGGAAAATTATCTGTAATCAATGAGTTTATTCCCATGGATATTATTTGGCTATATAGTTATGTGGTTTCCCCACTTACTAAGACTGCTACAGGAAAACTTTTGACTTGCAGACATCTGCCCACATTGCATAGCTGACAATGGGTATAGTGGAAAACCATGCAGGTTCTAGAACTTCTTGTACCAACAGTGTGGCTCCACTGTTCTTTTAATTGGCCCTTCAGACTCATTATATGCTTAAAGCAGAATGATGATCAATGTACATATGCATATATGTGAGCTACAGAAATATAACTGAGCTGCAAAAACAAACAAAAAAAGTATGTGAATACTTTTAACTGTTCAACTATATTTGAGGCAGATTACAAACCATCTAAACACGTTCAATAGAAACCAAACAGGTCTGGCAGGTAAAGAAGTCCAATACCTTCTATGTCAAGCTTGTAGCTTTATCACTTTTCTTTTGAAATTGATGTTAAATTATGCCATTAATATGAACCAAGGAGTGGCAATTTCTATCCACCTTCCTTTCTTTTCAAGAATTTGTAGTTTATTAGAAATCCCTTTCAGGGACTTTAAACAGAAGCCAACAGCTGGGAAGCTCCAATACTGTAGCAGCCAAAGAGTACTCAGATTTAGAAACAAATTCTAAGAATTCATCCCCTTGGGCTTGGCAAGGACCCAGATAGTTGCAAAAGCAATTCTACCAATCTTTGGAGAAAAGCCAAGCTGGCAACTTTTGAAAAAGAAGACTTTCTCAACAGCCAATTCATTGGCATGGATTGTGTAGATCCAACTTTGGAAAACGAAAACACCCTGCAAAATGGCAGCTTAGAATGGGAGCTAAATGAAAATTTAGGTACTCCTGGCTATTCCTCTCACTTATTAAGTCTTCAGTGAGTAAAACAAATGAGGGGATATGATATTAAGTATAAAAAATACCATATTGAGCTATTAAAAAAAATAACTCCAGACAGGATAAGATGGAATTGACTTGCAAAGAGTAGACCTAAGGAAACTTGTCAGGTTTTGCTGGATTGGGCATTATTTCCAATATTTTGATAAGAGATGATTGGAGGGGAAGAGAATGTGCACAATCAAACCTTCACGACACTACTTTATGGCACACTGCTTTAATATGGTCCTGTTCTAAGCAGGTATACTAATCTCTTGGGAACGTTCCATTAAAGGTAAAGTTATGCCATGTTTAACTGGCTCATCACATCACATAACTTTTCCTGTTACAGGAAAGTGCAGGAATGTTTTCTGCAAGGATGTTGGAAGGCAGTAAGTGACTATTCCTGAGTATTTTAAAAATGAAATCGCTTTTAGCAAAAGTGTTCTTTCTTCAAAGAGTCCGCCTTTAGAAGACTGCTAGCTAAAGTGAAGAACATTATAAATTATTAATTCTATTTATAGTTAAAGTCATTAGGGATTTTAAATGTATCAATCAGCATGTTAAAAATAAGTTTTGCTTTGAGCCCAAGGTTCACAAAGTGGTCAATTAACAAAGGCAGAGATGTCATTTCTTCTGCTTCTGAAACAGTGGAATGTGGACATTTTGCCACATTCCCTCTGTCCCTCTGGTAGTTTCACTGTTCAGTGGAATTAATGGCTCCTTGCATGGTAGGCCACCTTTCTGAGGTCTTAAGCACAGAACTCAACAAGGTGGTGATGGTAGTAGTTGGCTCATTCCCCGAGACCCTAGAAGCAGCAGCAATGGTGGAGAGATGGCAGGCAGTTGTAATTGTTTCACCTGTGAAAGAGGAAGGGGAAAAGAAGTGGGAGGGAGAGGTCTTCTGCAGTGCTTTGGCAACAGCACTGTTGCTGAGCTTACTGGAAGTTGAAAGAGGATGCTCACCAATGGGATTGTAATGGTTGCTTCAGGGGTTTGAAACCAATAGAAGAGATTTCAGTACTCTCTTCTGGTTCTATTCCATTTTGAGACAAGCATGAGAGCAAACTAGACAGAAGCTAATTCCTAGAGACTCCATTTTATTTCCTGTGTATTTCCTCAATCAATTTTTATGTCTCCATCAGTGAAAGATGATTACAGAAACAACTGTTTTTCCTGGATTGTTCACTCAAGAGAATCCAAGCAATATCGCTGATGTTTCAGCATTCTCTATAAATCCAGAATCTGATAACTGGTTAACAAGTTTTATTTTTTTTAAAAAAAACCCATAAGCTGTTATGAACTGTGGCTCATTCCATCAGATGCCTTTTTGATCTGATAAAGTGAATTATCACACATGGAAACTGAGGCCTTTTAATAAAACATGGTTCGAAAAGATGCTAACATTGATTAAAACAACTACAAAGCATTCTCTATAGTCTCTTACTTTACCAAATGCATGGTTTGGATCCATTTCCCCTTTTTTTACAGCACAATTTGTGCACTCCTAATACAACTCAGGAAATAAATCGTAAGCAAGAATTGCTCAAGGTACTTTGGTTCATATTTTCTTTCCTTGCACCAAAATAGAGATTAATAAATTGTGGATCATTTCCTAATTTCAGTTGAAGTAGTCCTGGCAATCTTATTTCAACACTGGCAACAAGAGAGTATTGGTCAGCAACCTGACAATATCAAGCCAGTTTGGAAAGTACATAGTTCTGCTTTAAGAAGTAAATACTTGAGGGTGCTTTTAGGGAGAATCACTCTCTTTTTGCCACTGACTGCAATGTACAGTAGGTAACCATACTGTCTAAAATAGGGTTGAGTTGAACTGATTAAGTTAATGTGTTTTGTAATCACATTGCCAAACATTTCTCTTAGACCTGCTACTTTTTAAGTGGTATTTATTTGCAACTTATCCATTAGCCTTTGCCCCTGCATTAAAGACAGTAAAAGGAGGATAATGGAAGTTCTCTTTTCTCCAGTTGTTTTGGGAAAGTGAAGCTGGGATCCAGTACAATTACTGGATTCATAATTATGCAAGAAAGAAAATCTCAGTGTCTGTTCTTGAAGCCATTTATGTTTTTCAAGCCTGTGGAAACTTTACAACTTTCAAATAGATTTCAATTAGTTTCCTTGCTAGCAACAACGGAACTTGGTGAATTTTTATTACTGTTCAGGCCTGTCCAGAAGCAAAATTCTGGATCAGCATGTAATATCAACTTTTAATTTTATTTCTCTTCTCAAGTAAGTGTTTTTGTTTCCTATATTTATGCTTTCTATTAGTGACTATGGAGTTATATTTCATGGTACAAATCTATTAACCAGATATGCGCATCTAAACCACACAAGCTTTACATGCTAGCCTTTTTTAGGTTAAATTGGGCATTTATTCATCTTTGTCATAGACAAAAATAATCACCACATCAAAGAATATAATGCAATCATTACCAGGGCCACAAAGAATTTTGGAAAAATGGAAAATGTTTTCATTTAGTCACCAAATGTTTAATGTAAAGAAGCTTGTGCTTAACTTTATTTATAAACCCTTTGGAAGTCTCAAGCTGACAGGAAGACAGAATGTTTATTGGGGTCTTACGGATACAAGTGGGCTGCATCTTCCTGGCACATGAATAAGTTGACAATACAGGACACAACAGACATAATGGTGAATGTTACACTACATAACCTCCAATGCAGCATATACCCTCTTTCTCCTTTCCTTTCTCCCCCCCCCCACCCCCAAATATGCCTGCTTCACAGCTTTGATTCCCTGGTCCAGCTGACTACTAAGTAAACACATTAAATATATACATAAAGATAGTTTCCCCTCGCACACATGTGCTAGTTGTTCCCGACTCTAGGGTGCGGTGTTCATCTCCGTTTCAAAGCCGAAGAGCTAGTGCTGTCCGAAGACGTCTGTGTTCATGTGGCCGGCATGACTAAAAGCCATAGGCACATGGAACGCTGTTACCTTCCCCCCAATGGTGGTCCCTATTTTTTCTACTTGAATTTTTAACGTGCTTTTGAACTGCTAGATTGGCAGAAGCTGGGACAAGTAATGGGAGCTCACCCCATTACGCAGCACTAGGGATTCAAACCGCTGAACTGCTGACCTTTTGATCAACAAGCTCAGCATCTTAGCCACTGAGCCACCGCATCCCTGACAAAATATATACATAGTAGCCCATTATTCAAGACACTTAACTTGGAATTATATAGACAATTATATTGAAACCGTTCCTTTATGGATATGTGTACAAGAGATGAAGTAATAGTAGTGCATTTTTTAGAGTTGAAACTTCTGAAGCACATATTGCTGAAGCATTGGCTGTATTACTCACTTCACTCCTTGAAGCAACAGCTCGGTGGAGAGGAGTCAGCCACATGTTGTCCTTGGCATTGACACGGGCTCCTGCAAATCAAATGGATATCTCTTAAATACCACCTCACCTCAACGAGGTTTGGTAAACAGAACAGCGTGCAATATGGAATGTGTTCCAGACCATACTGCCCAATTTTTGTCGTTTGTTTCAAGATGGCTGATAACAAAGGCAAAGTAACCTTGCTGACTCCCAAAATAATCCTGGAGAATTGAGCAGGAAAGAGTAGCAAAAAGGACTGACTTTCTTGAATTAATACCTCCTATAGAGAAAACTAGCAGCAGGAAAGTGAGACCAGAGATGGAAATATCCAAAGAATACTATTTTGAAAATGATCAAAGGCATCGAAAATGTAATCAGAGCTACTGATTGATAGATTGATTGCCTTTATTATTTTTATAAATAATCATACCTTATACTCTTTCTTTCTCCTCTATTATTCCCCACAATATTCCCCACAAAAACAACACTGTGAGGTGGGTTGGGCTGAGTGACTGGCCCTCAGGCAGGACTAGAACTCACTGTCTCACGGTTTCTAACCTGGTGCTTTAAGCAGTTATTAAAAAATTATGCAAGGCATCAACAGTTTTCTTGTAACACTGTCAAAAACCAGGCAGTTCTATCATTTGCATTGTTGATACTGATGCTGCTCATACACATCCTATTCTGTGGCTATCCATACTTATACAAAAATTTAGTTCATATGTTCTGGCCAACTGCCCTCCAAATCTATACCTGTAGCAAATGAGAAAGCAGAGAAGCAGGGGGAAGGCCCAGAATTCATAGCTTCACCGAGACAGCATTTTATTGCTATATTGGATTCATTGTCTAAAACCTAAAATAAGCTGGACATTCGTTCGTTCGTTCATTCATTCAATTTCTATAACAGCCCATCTCAGCTAAGTAACTTTTCCCTATTCTATTAATAGAATCTTCATTCTACTATTTTTTAAACAAAAGACAGTCCTTATCAGTACTACTTATTTTCTTCATTCCATCCAAAATCCCTTCCATTCTGTGAATAGGCTGTTTTTCCAATGTTGTGTTTTCTATTTTTACCGTCCTATTGTTGTTTAATAAGATTTAAACAGAAGATGGAAGAAATTTTTTTGTCATCAATGGGCCCAATACTTTACGTAGTTTGGATATACCTTTTTTAAAAAAAGAAAAAGAAGGGAATTTACATTTTTACTGATTGCTTGACTGCAATTTATAAATGTAAATTTTCCTGGGAAATGAAACACATTTCTAAACACACGACAGAAGTATAGTAGGTGCCTTGTTAATCAGATCTGGTTTCCACATCCTCTGCCTTTGCAAATTTGTAAGGTGCTGTTTATCTAACATAGAGAAGTTATCTGCACATCCAATTTCATTGATGTATTTAAATGTATTTTAAAAGCAACTATTCAGAATATCCGATTATGAATGGAACTTTTCCCCACTACTGCAAAAGAGCCATTCAAATTAATTACCTTTTATTTTAAAATCATGTCACCCTGACATTATACTGCCTTGCTGGCTCAAAGAACGTGGCTCTGTTACATAAAATTCTTCTGGGCCACTATTAGGCAACACATTTTAGGTTACAACTTCCATAAGTCTCAATCAGCAACTCAGAGATCTGTTTCTGCACGTCACACTCAGAGACAAGACAGTGTTGGTTGACAGAAGAGCATGAATCCATAAACCAAGTGCTCCTTCCTGATTATCTGGCTGATATGCTGTATTTGATAGCACAGTACTGAATTGGGGAGTAGGGACTACGCTAATCAGATCACTTGTAACTCTTTGGAACCTCAGGGTAGAACTATCACTGTGCAGCTCACCCTTTAACAAATCTAACACAGTCCGAACCAATATTAAGCATCCTGCAGATGTGCTCAGACGTTCATTTTAGCAGCTTCAAAGAGCCAAGCTTCTCTTTGAAGTTTGCTGTGCTGCTGAACACCGCCTTTGGCCCACAGCTAGCAAGAATCAAGCAACTTAATCTGCTCTGAATTGTGTAGCTAATAATCATATCATAACATGGTTCTTTATTAAATTTAAAGCTGTGCTGACGGGGTGATTTCAACAGGGGCATAGCAAACACGGAGGGGAGATTTATACCGCTATGAGACCATGGCCCTTGATGGTATAAAAATTTAATCAGATACATAAATAAATTAACATTGGGGTGGTGGAAGTCTCCTTAGTGCCAGAACTAATTTTATGTAAGCAAGAGCTATTTTTGTCAGGATGGCAGAAAGGGGAGATGGGTAGTCCTTCTCTCTTTGTAGCATGATCCTGATAGATATCTGTCTCGCCCAAATGGTTTTCAATTTTAAAAATTAGAAAAATGGCTGCTAGCTTTAGAGAACAGGCAACTTTTTGTGGGGGCCTTTTGATGCTAAATAATTCAGGTATCGAACCGTAAATCCCTGATGTGAAAACACGGGTTCTGTGATTTGGTTGTATATAAATCCAAGCAGGATTTCCAAAATCCTTTTATCCCCCGCCTCACAATCTCAGTCTGACAGCTTCAACCTACATAAACAGTCACGCTGGCTATAGTTTCACCGTGCTGTTTTGAGACATCTGGCTGCTGGTCTTCTGAATTAACTCTGAATAATTTCTGTTTAATGGTAACCCAGAGGCCCATTCCTGATATGTCTCAATGCAAAGGACATATGCTTTATTCATTACATGCTATGTTTATTTGTACTGCTGGTGCACCAGTTCACGTGCCACAAGACTAACTACGAACATATTTCACCAAATGTCTCTCCTGAGCCTTGAGGGAAATTCAATGGGCCAATTCTTTTTGCAGGGTCTAGCCACCCCAGCAAGAGTGCTACAGATTATAAATCCTTCTTGCGTTACTTTAAATATAAAAAATGAACAGAAAAGATTTGAGAAGTTTTGCTGTCTGCTGTTTATGCTGATCAGCATAAACATAAAATCCATCCTTTATGAAGCATCATCCAAAATGTAGACCTATTTTTAACAAACAAAAATGCATTAGTTTGATAGAGAGAGGCACTACAGCAAAGTAATTTATGAGTCATAACCTAGTATTACTCAAAAGGGATACAAGCAATGATGTCCTTGATAAATAATGGCACTTCAGAGTTTTGCAGGAAGAAAGCAGCCAGAAAACACACACAAACACAAAAAGGCAGCATTGACCAAACCTCAAAAACATGATTGGATTGTCCTGGCAGGTCAAAAAGGGAAGGTGAATTTATATATATATATATATATATATGTTACTTTATTTATTTCATTTGTATGCCACCCATTTTCTTTGAGGATAACTTAAATTACTACTTTAGAAGGAAGAGTTCTCTAAAATAGGTTTTTGAATATAGTATCCCAATGTTTGCACCAATATCTCCACCAACACTGAAGCATAAAACAAAGATTGACATCCAGGAAACATATTTAAAGCATCCCAATGGGTTCATATTCATTATCTCCATAATCCTTAAACACTATTTTGGGAGGAAGGTCAATTTTATCAATTCGGTAAAGATGCATCAGGGAGGAAAGCTGATGTCAGTGTTCCAGAAAACCCTTCACTGAAGAAAAACTCTGAGGCAACCATCTCACAAAGTTCTCCTTTATTCGGACAAGTAAACTGGCACATCTGGGAAAACCCGAATCTGAAAGTTCCGGGTTTTCCCTCAAGATCTCAAAACCCTCCAAAACCATCTCCTCCCTCCTCAGTCGATCACATGCTCCAATCATCCTCCAGGCCATCTCGAAACAAGTCCTTCTTCAGATGCAGTATTGGCCCGACCTTGACCGTTGGGAGGAATGCTATTATGTCTAATATCCCCCTCTAGCAAATCCCCCCTCCTACTTTCCCACAGTGGGTAAGGTGGCAGTGTAGAAGCCTCCTAATATGGCTTCCAAAGCTGACAGCTGAGGGCAAAAGGAAAAACTGGAATGTGGATTCTTCCACAGGTAGCCCTTGACTTATGACCATAAGAGCCATGGTGCTAGAATGCTATATTGCAGGCTAATTCTGCTGACTGCCAGGGCTTCAATCCTCACCAGCTCAAGGTGGATTCAGCCTTCCATCTTCCGAGGTTGGTAAAATGAGCACCCAGATTGTTGAGGGCAATAGGCTGACTGTGTAAATCGCTTAGAGAGGGCTGTAAAGCACTGTGAAGCGGTATATAAGTCTAAATGCTATTGCTATTGCTATTTATTTAACAGTAGTTTGAAGTTTGATGGTGTGGAAAAAAATGACATGTCCCATCCTCAAAGCTGTTACTTACAATCATGTTTTGTGACTTTCCCAGCCAGTTTCCGACAAGCAAAGTTAATAGAGGAAATGAGATTTGTTTAACAACAGCATGATTCACTTAACAACTGTATGATTTGCTTAATAATTGGATGATTCACTTAACAATCAGAGTAAAAATCTCATAAAATCAAGTCTGGTCATATGGTTAACAATCACATCACTTAGCAATCAAAATTGCAGTTCCAATTGTCGTTGTTAAGTCAAGGACAGACTGTGATAACTATGAAGCATTAAGTTAGAAGCAATATCCTGCAAATATTATTCTTCCATACAATTATTCTCCTTCTTTTCCAATTGGGATGATTTCTGGGGGGAAAGAGGATGTGTAGGAAGGGAACTGTCCAAGGATGCTTTAATGCTGAGTTCTAACTATCACTTCATCTAGCCCTGCCTTTTCTACTTTGGAGGTGGTAGCTCTACACATGGCACAAAAGCACAGAATTGGTGGAACCACCTATCTTCAATTATTTTGCCTGAACCACAAGAACTGATAAAATGGACATGCTCCAGGTCTCTTCTATTAAACTCCGTGATCTGATGGGATCCAGGAAATGTGCCTTCTCTGTTATGGCATCTCTCCTAAGGGACACTGTTATTCCCAAGATCTGGATGGCCTTACTCCTGTTCACCTTCTTTAAAGCCTTAAAAACCTGGCTGCTCCACCAAGCCTTAAATAAGTAAGCCTGGTTTCTATTATTTTTATGTTGGGAAGTTCTTGAGTTATACCTCAATGTCTTTGTACTTGATTGATTATTATTTTTTTGTACTAATGTTTTAAACCATCGTAAGCCTAGACTATATGTTTAGATATATATCTTTCACATAAATCAAATCAATGCACAAATTGGGATATTTTTGATCTATCACTATAAGATCTTCAAAGTAGTCCAGATGGGAAACCAGAACCCTGAGTCTTATACTACTTTTATTGGAAGATTACAGTAAATCTTGCAAATCTGAAAGCACCTCTTCCCTAACTTACTTTACTCTTCCCCAAACTAGGGAAGGTCCCTTCTAAGATACTTTCTCCACCCACATTTATTCTGTAGACTGAGATATCACTTGTCAAGACAGTTGCACCGGCTGCAGTTCTTCCTTCTGTCTCTTAAGGTACGGTCACAATTTATTTAATCCACTCCCAAGCATCTTTTCAATAGTTAATGTTAAGAAGTGAACATGCAACCAGTGAACTATGGCCCCTCTTCAAAGTAATTTGAAGACAATAATGGGGATCCAGTCATGGGAAAATGTTCATCTCATTTTATGCTTCACTAATTGGACTCATTAGACCTGAGTTTTGTACTTTTCTGACAGAAATCCTCAGTTTAAGAAATAGCTTAGACTGTGATTTAACATTAATAGGAGAGAGTGACAATAAGTATGCTTTTGTAATTTCTGCAAAGAAGATCAGAAGTCACTTCTTTAAATATTTTTCTTTTTCTTCTCTTATCTACTATGCTTTTTCTTTCTTTTCTTCTTAGCATCAACTATTAAAAAGTTTCTTTTTCTTAACTTTGTACTCTATATTTTTCTTAAGTTTATCTTTTATCTTTTCTAAGAAATAATGTGATACTATATTGATTAAGCCATATCAGAATACAAAACATAAAACACACGGTAATAAGATCCTATGTTAACGATAGAATAAAAGCAATAAGAAAATGCAAATCATATTTCCGTGTCACAATTTACCCCAATCAGATCCACATATACAGTTCTCAACTGTACTGTTTTGGACAAGATATATGTAATTTTTGCATTCTGATCACATATGAAATATGTTGTTTTAATATAACGATCCCAATAGGTCATTTGTCTATTATGCAATCCAGATAACAGATATCTCTTTCTTATACAATTGACATTCAAATACTGTAATATATGTGTTATGTCTTCTATCTCTGGCGCTCTGCAAAAACAAGTACATTCACTGTAAGGGCTGCCTAACAGCTAATCAATAAAGTATTATTAAGTAGTTGTGTGAGTTTTAACATTCAGAATTCATTTTCTGTTTTGAGTATCTGCTCTTATTTGAAGAAGAATAACTCTTGGCCACATATCAATTATTCATAATAGGAAAGAAATAATTTTAACAAAAAAATTTGGTGTTCCCCAATTATATAGATTTTCTATTCCATTGCTTAATTTTATTAGTTTTCTCCCATTATTTTATCTCATTTGAATAACATTAAGCAGCTAGGCTCATTAGTGAAAAAGTAACGACCATACATTTTTATAAAACTATTAGAATGTTATTAAGTTTTTAATAACATTCTAACATTCTAATTTTTAATGCGGGCCCGATATTTGTATGTGGTACCGCGTTCTTGCCCTCCAAACTCATCCTCCTCCCCTGGGGGTCTAGATGTGAGGAACCCTGGATACAGGCTGGTGTACCTGAATGCC
>JANHFM010006629.1:58951-78806 GCA_032468115.1 Grayia smithii
TATTTTTAATATTAACTTATCATATTTATTATTGTATTTATAACAGTGTTTTATTTGAATGTTTTGTTTTTGTCAGTTTTGTGAGCTGCCCAGAGTCCTCCGGGAGATGGGCGGCATATAAATATAATAAATAAATAAATAATAAATAATAATAAATGATTCTTTGCTTCTGGGATTCATTATCTTGCCCTGCTGGAGTGATTGATTGCAGTCATTCTGCTTACAGCATTTGGACTGGAGTATCTGCAGCCAGAAGCTGCTTCAGGTTGGTGGGAGACCTTTTCTCCAGATCGGAGAGTAAACAGGACGTTGGGGGAAAAGTTGGTGCCAATAAAGGGACTCACACTGGTTCTCTGGCTGTGTTGCCTTTGTGCCATCACACATGTCCTTCATGATCCATGCTGCTGCAATCTAGACTAGTTGAATCTTCACGGTGGTCTTTAAGGACAGCTCCACATAGAGCACATTGCAGTAATCAAGCTGCAAATATGACCACATAATTAGTGACTATCTGAAGGGCCTTCCTATAGGAGAGGACATCACTGGTACACCATATAACTCACAGTTGCTCTTTTGATCTTCAGATTGTCTTTCTTTCTCTATACTCTTCATCAGAGTTCGATTACTGGCAATTACTGGGGTTTTTGGCAAGGTTTTTCAGAAATGTCCCAAAGGTGCTTTTTCTTTCTTTTTCTTTTTTCAAGAGGCAACTGGACTTTCTGGTTTTTCTTTGAAGACATTTCACTTCTCATCCAAGAAGTTTCTTCAGCTCTGACTGGATAGTGGGAAGAAGCAAGAGATGAAGAGACTTCTTGGATGAGAAATGAAATGTCTTCGAAGAAAAACCAGAAAGCCCAGTTCCCTCTTGAAAAAAAAAAAAGCACCTTTGGGACAACCATAACCTGGATGACTGAAAATCTCCATAGACATTTTTCAGAAATGCTTTGTCATTTCCTTCTTTCCAGGGTTGAGAGAGAGTGACTGGCGTAAGGTCACCCACTCTGCCCAAAGTGGGACAAGAATTCACCATCACCCAGTTTCTAGTTTGGTGAATTAACTGCTACACCACACTCTGGGCTCTTTGTGTTCTAACTATCCTAAATCAGCACAAATCATCATTACTTATTCCTACATTCCAGACTTTAGCAGCTTAAAAACACATGCCCCAATGCAGATTGCATATTAGCAATACTTGCAAAAATCTAACACCTCAGAGATCTGCAAAACCTAGTCAGATTGCATTGTTTTTGACAGCATACCTGAAAAAGAAAGAGCATTATTAATATAGTGCAGTTCCTTTGAATGTCATTTACATTTTAAGTACCTGGAGCTCTTCTGACTGATCCCAGATTAGCAATAAAAGACTTAAATTAGAACATTAGTTAAAAAGGTAGGGGCAAGGGAAGGTTAGCAGAAAGTACTCAGTTATTAATTTCACATATATCACGACTAAGCTATGGTTAAGTTACAGTGAATTCCAACCCCAGTTAAGTTTAAGTACTGAACATTTGCCTTACTAAAATCTTCACAATAGCTTAAGGATCACAAGCACTATCTGGAGTTATTATTTTAGTCCACTGAGGATGTCAGTTGAGCTATGACAAGATCACACCACCTATCGTAAATTTCTACAGTCATAAGACCAGGGATTATCCACTCATTTTTCTTCCTCTTTTCATTTTAAGTAAATATCCTTTCAACTACTTTTATGGCTTAGTATAAAGAGAGTTATTGCTACTATTTTAAAACCCATCAACCCACATTTAATGCAAATATATGCCTTTTGGAAAATACTAATGTCAGTATATAAAGATGACTAGAACACCATACTGTTTTACTGATAGAAAAGCAAAAGATGTGTGTTTCTTTAAACTTTCTAACACGCAGCTGGATTTCAGTCCTCTCAAAGTAGCATTTCCATTGTGCTGTGATACACAAAGCTACATCATCAAAGCAGAAGCCGCCTTTGCTAAGAACAAAACATCTTTTTCTGGGACGAATGAAGGCATCGTGCAGTGAGAGCTGAATGGATTCTTAGGCAGACAGAGGCTGCAAACATCCTACTGCTGGTATCTGAAGTGGGAGTTGGAGGTCACAATTCACCCCCTTTCCCCAGTTTTGCTGCAGCAAACATGCAAATGTAGCTTTGAATCAAGAGTAGTTAATAGTGAGGTCAAGAGTTACATTGATAGGGCTCATTCACTTCCCAAACCAGGAACTAAAGGGGAAAAAAATATCACCTGGCACAATGATACTTAGCAAAAAGTAAAAACTGTCTCTGATAGTGAATGACAGATGTGTCATCAAGGCTTGGCCCAGTCCTAGAATATCAATAGAAAATTTTTGAGGAAGTACTATAAGTCAACCTCCTTATCTCAGCTAAAGCACATTACAGAAATGTCCATCATATTTTGTGATGTAGGACATGAGCACAGAATGACTAGGATAATCCTTCTGGGCAGGAGAAATGCAGTTGATGGATACTAGGGAGGGAAGGAGGGAGAATGGAATGGAATGGAATGAGGGAGGGAAGGAAGGAAGGAAGGAAAGAAGGAAGGAAGGAAAGAAGCTTCCCCCAAACTCTAGTAGAAGTAGCCAACATATATTTCAATTGACAACATTTCAGTCATTAGCTGGGAGTTATTCAAGACATGGAGAAAATAGGAGACCAATCCTACATAAAACCTCAGCATCACATTTCTATTACCTGATTGACTCACCCAACAGTGGATGGTTGTGACTTCATTCATGTATTACCTATGTGTTAGTCAGCCAGGATTAGGTCACTAGTAAAAAGTGGTTCTATTTAAGCCTTTTCTGCACATTTTGGTTGAGCGAAGGACAGTTCTTGTTTGTTATTGGGGTGAATTTGTCCTTGTTAAGCCTGATGAAGTGGAAAAGGTCGTTGTGCCTGTGAGTTTGGTCACCTGTGTGTCCCTCTCAGCTGGTCAGTGTCTCCCAGGAGGTCACATATAGTTAGATCCATGGGGTGGTGAATATTTATTTGAGAGAAGGATAACAGTCCTGACTCCTAACATCTCTTCTCCTCAAAAATGTTCACTGAGACAAAGAAAACTGGATACATTTCATTCTGTTTTTGAGGGTGAAGTTTCATTCTCCAAGCTTGTGTGTTGGTTTCCAAATGTTTCATTACCAGGATAGGTAACATCTTTAGCAGAGTTTAGGGGATGTCAGTGTCAATGCTATTTTCTTTATAAGGGCTTTGTATGGCCCAGCATTTTCCCCAAGATTCAAATGGGCTCAACCTTGTTAACCTTTAGGAAGGTCTTAAAAACCTAGCTGTTTCCCCAAGCCCTGAAACTAGGATAATCCATGTAGCTGAATGAAAAATGTTGTTTTTAGTAGGTATTATATACTGCATATTGTTTTAATGGTCTTATTATAGTTCTTCTTAATTTTTACTTTGGATCTCTATCTTGGGTTTAATGTACTGTTAGCAACTTAGAATTGTGAGAATGGGATGTCAACTATATTAAATTGTTTAAACATAATATCCAAGAATTTTCATAAGAGGTTGTTATCACTTGTTGAATCATGTAAAGAAGGATTACGACTTCATCTACAGAGCTTCAGGTTCTTGTTGGCATGATACAACATTTTGATGGCCACACTCCAAAGATGATGGATCTGGAACTAAAGGTGGTCCCTATTTAGGACAGTTAAGGGATTAAATTGGTGGCTTAACCCAACATTTTAGGGAAGATCTCGATGAAACTTTCACATATATCTACATTATCCATGATTCCAAAAAGTCAAAATAGTGTGCTGGATGTCCAGATAATATAGATGATGGCCAAGCCTTGACTGAGATCCCACAATCAGAAGATTTTGAAATGACAGCATCTCATGTCACACAACAAAATATATGTTCTCCTAAAGGACAGCTTGCTTAGGGCTTACAGCTCCCCTGGATGTAAAAAGAAAAAGTGATAACATGGATTTGTATGGTCATGTGGATTATAGGATTATGAGTGCATGGGAGAGATTGGAAGCATCAAGATGGCAGTCACAGTACTGCAATCTCCTTTGTACATTGGTGGGGATCCAGTCATGAGGCCACAAATGCCATTTCAATATTCAATGCTCTCTGAAACTCATAACCCATTGGCTGAGTCTTAGCAAAAGGATTTAGGCCATGGGTGTCAAATTGGTGGCCTGTGGGCTGGATGCGTCATGCACAGGCCATGCCTACTCCAGCTGCGTGAAGGGGAAAAATGTCACAAAACGTCACCTGACGGCGACGTGACGCCTCAAGTTTGACACCTGTGTTCTAGGCAGTCCTTCCAGCCTCTTGCCACCTGAAAAGTTTCTACAATTAATACACCTATAACCAATCTCACAGAACAGGCCTCATTTTAGCAAGTTCTAGCATGAGTGCATCACTGAAAGCATTTTCAGTGTTGTGAGTTTCCATCTTTGGATTAGTTTTTTGCTCAGTGGTGGGACTTAATACATCCTACTTTGCACTTTCGGGTCATCATAGACTAAAAAAGAGGTACTTCCAATGTGACACATGCTTTAATCTCCTTGATAAAACAATAGTGTAACTGGAGATACTCACTTGGTCTCCAAGACCAAAATAACAAAGTAACCCCAGCCTTATCATATTATTAAAAAGAAATCCTAACATAAGAGAACAGTACAAGCATCTGGGCACTATTCTGATTTATTTAATGCAGCAGGTCTTGCAAGCAGAGCTTCAATATGCAACCTACTTTATTCAATCAAATCACATTGATTTGGAGCAATCTTTCCTGTTCTCGCCATCCTTTTCTCCCAGATAAAACTGAGGGTTAAAAAAAAAAAACAAAAAAAAACTACTGTAAAGTTTTATTCCATAGAGTTTTTTTAACTTGATCTGCTGTTAAGAGGTTTTTTTTATCACTGTATTATTCTGAAAGGAAATAAGACAAAGACGGGAATTAAATGACTAAATAGAAAGAGAGAAAAAAAAAAGATTGATTCATCAAAGGGATCTTCCCTGCTATCCTCCTGCACAAAGTTATGGCATTGTCTTCTTTATTTTAAAGATATTGTCAAACTTATCTTTGAATCTGGCTCTAGCATTAACATAGTGGAACATTTATTGAAATTGATTACGTTACAAAATCCTCTTTGGAGATTGATTCACAGTGATAATTTACTGACCTTGATGTCCAGACATGCTAACCGCTGAGCAGTTACAGATCAAACAAGAGCTAGGGCTTCTAAGAAGACAACGGAAGCTTGTAGAAAAGTTTATCTTTCAAGCTAAGTTTAAAAAAGAAAAAGCTTTATAATTTGCCAAGAAAGAAAACGTTCTTAGATTCTGCAGTTATCTTCAGCAAGTTAATCTCCCAGTCTACTCTTTCAAAAGCCTCAGAACTGGATGTTCATTTGACATTAAATTGCTACCACTGAATAGGTGGAAAATTGCTAGTTTTCATGGCCTGCTTATAAGGGAATTGAGTCCACTTCTGAATTTTTTTGAAAAAGAAATTATGCATATTACACATATATTACAAGTCTTTAAATCCCACTAAAGGCCATTTCACACAAAATATGCAAGCACTGTGACAGGATACTTTGAATATTATTACATAATATAATAATATTACATATGGCTTCTGTATTCCTTCTCTACTTTCTGTATCAAAGCCCTATAATCAGGGGTGGGTTCTACTTACCTTTACTACCGGTTCTCTTCATGCACGCGCTTTGTGCGTGATTGGCGCATGCATGCCAGCTTTGCTCGCATGAGTGCCAAATGCGCACTCCGCACATGTGCACTAACTACTCTCCTTGGAAAAAAACCTCGAAACAAGCACTCTGCGCATGCGCAGAGCAGAGAAACGTAAGTACGGGCGTGAGGGTGGGCCCAGCTCCTGGCTGCGGAGAATCAGTTCGGTGACGTCACCCCTACCGGATCGCACAAACCGGGCCGAACCGGGAGCAACCCACCACTGCAGAGGTGGGTTCTACCCACCTTCGCTACCGGTTCTCATGTGCAGAAACTTTAATTAATGAAAAATCGCCGAAAAAGCGCTCTGCGCATGCGCAGAGAGCTAATTTTGGTGATTTTTTTTTAAAAAAAGGTGAGTTGAGGCGCGCAGGTGGGCCCAGGTCTGGGACGCTGCGAACCAGTTCGGTGATGTCACAGCGTCACTGCTACTTATTCGCGCGAACCGGACCGAACCGGGGGCAACCCACCACTGCACCACTGCCTATAATGTCAATGTGATGAAATAGTTCTGTACAGAGAAATGGGCCAAAATACCTCCAAATTGGTGTACAGACAATAGGAAATATTTGGTTAAAGTCGTTGCATCCAAGGAGGTAGTACAGGTGGTCCTCATTCAACAACCACACATTCAGTGACTATTTAAACTTACAACAGCACTGAACAAGTGGTAGTTATGGCTGATCCTCATACTTATGGCTGTTGCAGAATCTCCAAAGTTACATGATTGTGATTTGTGACCTTCCCTTCCAACAACCAAAGTAAACATGGAAGTGGACAGGATGCCACAAGTTGCCATCACATGAGGTCCTCACTGAATGCCTGTATGAGCCTTACTTAACAATAGCAAACAGGATTCCTGGAATGGTTGTTGCTAAGTGGCACAGTCACATAGCTTTTAGGTTTGTTATGCAAGGACTACCTGTAGTTAGTTAACCTAAAGCATCTCATACGTTTTCTATCAGATAGTGAATGTTGGCTCAGTGTTGTTCAATAAAGACACGACACAGTACAGTACACTGTTTTGCTTATTGAATCTCATTATCTATTAATAGGTCTTAGAGGAAGCTTTGATCACCTAGTGGTCATAGAACTTCAGGATACAAATAGCACTAGATGTTCACAAACTTTCTCACATCAAATGCATATATTGTAGAGTCGTTCCACAGTACCTCCTACTTTTCTTCTTTAGAGAGCCCTTTATAAAATCTATACCCTGCATAAGTCATGCAGGTGAAATATTCATGAACCTACTATAGGAAATAGACTTTCCACCTAGGAAAGAAACATGTTTGCAAAAGACCCACTGTTTGATGAATGTTAGTGTTACTATGTTTGGTAAGCAAAAATATGGGACAGCTGGAGGCCCTTACTTATTGGATCACTTTAAATAGGCTAATTTATCATGACTTGACCAAGGTCTGTGTAATAGTATTTATTTTCTGTGAGTAGAAGATCATCATATTAAAACCCATATGCTCAACTTCCTTTGTTTTCTTTCTTAAACACAGATTCTGTGTCACACCATTTATTTATGGTGTGAAAACAATAGAAACAGAAGCAAAGAAACATCGTACCACAGTCAGTCTCCCTTGTTGCAATCAACAGCACCATCTTCCAGCTGTGGCTTCACCCCATCCCAGAGATTGGGAGGGGGGGGGAAACAGCTTTTTAATAGCTTTCCAATCCGGTAGCGGAGACTGGGGCTGGTTCACCGTACCAATAGCAATCACTGGCTGGTCATGCCCCTGAACCAATCCACGGCCCGCCATCCTGCCATGCTTCTCTGCCTTCCACCCGGCCTTCCCGGCATCTCCGTGGCCAACCTGCGAAGGCAGGCAAGCGGAAGGCCACGTGGAAGGCAGGCAAGCATGGCAGGGCCAGAAGGCTTTCCTCCTCCTCCAGGACACCGGCGTCATGTTCAGGAGAAGATGCTCGCTCTCCTTCTTAAAAGCACACCATTGTCAAAATGAAAGCAAACAGTGGCAGGGTTGCTTCGGGAGGGCAAGCGGACATATGCACATTGTGCAGCCAGGTGGGGAGGGGGAGCGGCAGTGGTGGCTGCGGCCCTTTCCAAGCACAGTGCGTGGAGGTGAAGGCGGGCAAGGTGGCTGCAGTGTGCCTGTTGCTGCAGAGGCAGTGTGATAGCTCAGCCAGAGTGGACTCATGGGGGATGCATTGGCCTCTCCCCCCACCCCATGTCCCTCTCTGGTCGAGCAACCGCTGCTGCCTAGGCCGAAGAGAAACCGCTGCGGGATTCGCAGTGGCACAGCTGGGTCTGGCCCTCTACCTGCGTGTTTAAGAAGGGGAGCACAGCTCCAGTAAGTTTCTCTAAAAGAAGCCTGCAGCTGCTGCATCTTTCGCACAAGAAGCGCCTCCAGGCGCACCAAAAAGAGACTGAGGCTGCAGGCATCTAGTGACAGGGGAAAATAGGGTTTTAAAATCGAAAAAAACAATTAAATAAGTTTTCCTGTCGGGTTCTATGGGCGTGGCTTGGTAGGGTCGGGGGTCATGTGACTTAGTGGGCATGGCTGTGAGTGACGTCAACTTGGTCACACCCACTCAGTCACAGAAACCCCCCCACCAAGCCACACTCACAGAACCAGTAGGGGAAAGTTTTAGATTTCACCCCTGGTTCACACATCAAATAAAACCAAATGCTGTTTCTTTGATTTAGTTTAAGCTAATATGTCAACAGGCCATTGTGGCCTGATAAACAAACCTTGGTAAAAATTTCCAATAGATTATAATTAAATTCACAGTTTGCATGATGTTGATGTGATGATGTTATCCATTTAGTCATTCCCGACTCTTGGAGATTCTATGGGCCAGGTCTCTCCATGTCTTCCAATCTTGCACAGCTCCTTTGAGTTGTTTTATGCTCTGGCTGGTGTCAGCTTTAATGATGTCCAGTCATCATGTTCTTGGGTGACCTGATTTCCTTTGCATATTGCATATGCAGTTTACATATTGGCATCTAATCATGGCAAATAGGTCTTGTGCTTCTCCCTCTCCCTCTCCCTCTCCCTCTCCTCATTTCTTGTTAAAAGACACATCAACACCATTTTTCTTTAATAGTTGTGAATAGCAATATATTATGCTGCTCCAAAGTTAGCTCCAAACCACAGTACACAAACCCTTATTCAACAAAAGTTGCATAATCTGGGATAGTTTAGCAAAAGAAATGCAGCAGCTTTGTTCAGCCTTGACATGTTCCAGACTTCTATTTTCACAATTCCCCAGTTATCATGGCCATTACAGAGAATTCTGAAAATTGAAATCCACACATTTGAAAGACCCAAATTTGAGATTAAACTAAAATTGCTAACAGACAGTCAGAAGGAATATTGATTCTCTAGCACAGAGTTCCCCAACGTTTCCTGTTTTTTGGACTGGTGGGAGGGTAGAAAGGGGATGGTTCCATGCAAGTAGCCAACAAGGGTGTGCACATGTGTGCCCCTCCCTTTCTGTGATTGGTGTGCACAGGTGCCTGCTGTTCAGTTATATGTGTGATCATATGCTGCTTGCATGAGGATGTGCGTGCATACATGCACACTCACTGGCTGTTTCCATGGTCCAGTTGCAAACCCCTCATGCCCTACTATTTGGCCACAGCCCACAGGTTGGGGACCCCTGCTCTAGCACTCCAAAGAAAAAGTGGAGAAATACAGGTAGTCTTTGACACAACGCAAATAATTCCCCATCTCATGGTTATACAGGTAATCCTCAACTTGTGACCAAAGTTGAGTCCAAAATTTCTGTTGCTAAGCAAGACAGTTGTTAAGTGAGTTTTGCCCCCTTTTACGACCTTTCTTGCCACACTTGCTAAGTGAATCACTGCAGTTGCTAATTTAGTAACATGGTTGTTAAGTGAATCTGGCTTCCCCACTGACTTTGCTTGCCACAAAAGGTGATCACATGACCCTGGGACACTGCAACCGTCGTAAATATGAGTCAGTTGCCAAGCATCTGAATTTTGATCAGATGACCGTGGGGATGCTGCAATGGTTGTGTGAAAAATGGTCATAAGTCACTTTTTCCAGTGCCGTTATAACTTCGAACCGTCAATAAATGAACTGTTGTAAATCAAGGACTACCTGAAAGGAAAAAAGATGAGAGCTCATGGGTACGTTTAATATTCTAAACACAATTGGAAATGTTGGCTGCTTTACATGTATAACAGCTATTTGTATAATAGGGGAAGTATGAGAATTGTAACTTCTCTAATATAACATTATATTGAATTGTCCCATTAGTCACTGTTCATCTCCTTGAGAATGTAGACTCTAAGGAGAAAATATTGTTCCCATTATGCATGGTAAAATTCTTAAAATAGCATTTAATTTTCTAATGGCACATCATGTTAAGGCCAAACTGGCTTATAATCATCAGCTAAGCTAGGATTAAATAGGCAGTAGCACGTTACCAATTTTGCACCATTTCAACCGTCTCATGACTGGACTGAGAGGTCTAAAATAGGTAAATCTAAACCCCAGCCAATATATCTTGCTAGTTCCTGACATCAGCCTCTGGTTTATGATAATAAAAGAACAAATAACTCGAAGCAACCACATTTCAGACTTATGAAATATTCCCAACTGTGCTATTTGTCCTACTGCTGAGTTCAGCTAATAGCCTTGATAAAGGTGTGAACACTGTGCATTATCCATCTCATTTAGACAAAACTGCGTGATGTTAAAAAATAGAACAGCCCTACATGAATCTATTAAAAAAAGGGACTTATTCTATTATCTCTCAATGGTGTTGTTAAATTTAATTGTCAATTACTGAACCAAAGCCAGGAATTGTGTGAGTTCTGGATCCTTGGTTTGTATTCTCAGAAACAAAAAAGTTTTCCTAACGGACCATCACTTGCACTCCAAAGTCACAAGGAGATAGCAGCAACCAGGCATATGGGTACTTGGATCACAGGTATTTCCTATTTCCTCCGGCTGATTTTGATCACTTTTATTTGTAGCATTATGAATCTGGACGCCCCTGATTGATGGTTAACTTGTAGACCCAGGAATAAAAACTTCTTCCCATGTTCCCTGCTAGAAAGTTCTTCAGCTTTCCTATAATAAAATTATAATTATAGGGAAGTTTTTTTTTTTAATGAATTAAAATCAAATTAGCATGGCTATCCTATGTAGGAAGTATTATATGTCTAAGCAAAAAGAAAGGAAAACAATCAAAAATGATATATTCCTCCATTGTTCCAACTACAATAAATAGAATGTTATATAAAGATTGTTTTTTTCTAATCAGTTTGCCTTCTGATCTATTTAATTGCTTATTGCTATGGTAATATTAAAATATCCCAAGTGCCTTTTAAAGGTAAAGGTAAAGGTTCCCCTCGCACATATGTGCTAGTCGTTCTTGACTCTAGGAGGCGGTGCTTATCTCCGTTTCAAAGCCGAAGAGCCAGTGCTGTCCGAAGACGTCTCCATGGTCATGTGGCCGGCATGACTCAACGCCAAAGGCACACGGAACACTGTTACCTTCCCACCAAAGATGGTCCCTATTTTTCAACTTGCATTTTTTAACCACTTTCAAACTGCTAGGTTGGCAGAAGCTGAGGCAAGTAATGGGAGCTCACTCCGTTATGCGGCACTAGGGATTCAAACCGCTGAACTGCCGACCTTTCGATCGGCAAGCTCAGCGTCTAAGCCACTGAGCCACCGCGTCCCCATAAGTGCCTTTTAGCCACGTATAATTGTTTCTTACTTATCCAATGTTAGGTTACAAAAGTTCTGTCTGTAATAGCTTTATTCATAGTAATACCTTTTTTTTCTTTTTTGCCACTTCAGTTTTAAATATTCCTTAATTAAACCAACAACCCTGGCAATCTCTTTGTTCTTAAAGTACCAAGGCAGGGTGACTGCCAGCCAGATGTGGACATCTCAAAGTCTGTTCCATCTGAAATATCCAGGGTTCTTTTGAATTTTCTGGAAGTATTTCATACATTCCCTGTTTTGCCAATTCAGCTTCTCCCTAAAATATTGCAATGACAATTGTTTCAGGGCAAGTGTAATTAGCTGAAAACTGGGAAGCAGATCATAACTTTGGAACTTCTAATCCTTAAGGATTTCCCACCGTGCTTCTATTTATCTTTTCTCAAAAACAGGCTCAATGAGTTTATTGTCAGGCATGTGACTTGTGACTGCAGTGCTTCATTCTTGCTGAGTAAATAACATTGGTTATGCATATATTTTTACAATATACTGTATAAATCAGCAAATGATACACTTCAGAATTGTCTAATCCATCTCTACAATACAATACCGTAGTTACCTTCCTTACAAGTTTGCCAAATATCTCTAAAAATTCCTGAATGAGGACAGAGAGGCAAAATTAAGTTTTTTTCCACAAATGATCATTTGCATTAATCAATAAAAGCAATATTCTCAGTGAACTTATTTCTGTATGCCCTTCTAACAAATCTTAACTTGCCAAACCCACCACCTTGCAAGGTGGTGGGTTTGGCAAGCTAAAATGGGACAACTCGCCACAGCCAACTCTCTGCTGCCAACTCTCTGCTGCCAACTCTCTGCTGCCAACTCTCTGCTACCAACTCTCTGCTGCCAACTCACTATGCTACAACTCAATGCAAGATAACTCTATTATTATTATTAATATTAATAATAATATTAATAATAATATTAAGAGAGAAACAGGTTTTGAGTACAGTTATCTGACGTTAAGTTGTCCCACAGCAATTTGACAGCGGTGAGTTGGCAGTGGTGAGTTGTCCTAGACCAGGGGTGTCAAACTCACAGCATCACGACGTCATCACATTACATATCGGGACTTTTTTTTCCCTTCGCTAAACTGGGTGTGGGCGTGGCCAGCGCGTGACGCATCCAGCCCACAGGCCAGGAGTTTGACAGCTCTGTCCTAGACCATCTTCGGTAATTACACTACTGCTAATGTTGCATCCAGCTCTGTTTTTTTATCACACAATCAAACTTTTCCAGATTCCTAGTCCTGATCTCTTCTCACTTTCCCCTAATTTTTCCTTCAATACATTTAGCCATACACCTTTGCAATTTTCCTCTTCAGAGCAATGCAATTTTTTAAAAAAGAAAAAGATAGGTAAGAAAAAGTGATGAGCAAATACATAAGAAATAAAAGAGAAAAGACAGAAAGGAATGAAAATGCAAAGAAAGAAAAAGATTAGAAAGAAACAGCTTCCAATCATCTTTACAGCAGTTACAGTTGCATTTACATTTTATTTCCTCTCTATATAAATTTTATCATGGCCCGCTCCTTCCCATATTCCATCTTTCTCAATCATCAAAATCATACATCACAAGTTTGATGATTGCAAGTTCATTTTTTGCTGTTTTCAGCAAAAAGTCCATAAAGGGTTTCCTTCTCTAACAACAAGCCCAAAGATCAATTCTCTTTTTGCAGCCATTTTCATATACAGCTCTTAAAGATGGAAATGCCTCATCAGAAAAGAGAACAAAAAAATGTGTTTTAAGTGCTCTTTGCCAGTCTGATCTGTCCGCCAAAGGTGGGAATGACCCTGGGTATGTTATGATCAGTCTTCTGTCCCTTGATCATACTATGGCTATTATTTGTCTAGAGACAGTATATTACGAGATGGGCAATTTTGTTAATGGGAGATAGATAGATAGATAGATAGATAGATAGATAGATAGATAGATAGATAGATAGATAGATAGATGATAGAGATAGATAGATAGATGATAGAGATAGATAGATAGATAGATAGATGATAGATAGATAGATAGATGATAGATAGACAGACAGACAGACAGACAGACAGACAGACAGACAGACAGACAGACAGACAGACAGACAAACCTCACTTTCTAATCACCTACCTATTAAGAGAGCCAGGTTGGTCTACAGGTTAAATCTACAGCCAAGAGACACTAGACATGAAAAACATGAAAGCTGGCTGGGTGACTTTGGGCCAGTCACACTTTTTCAACCCAACTCATCTCACAGGGTTGTTTGTTGTGGAGAAAATAGGAGAAGGAATGATGATTGTGTGTGTTAGCTGCCTTGAATTATTAAATAAATAATAATGGTGGATATAAATAAATAAAATAAGTAAATTAACTTGGGATGCATGTGTCTATGAAGGGGAAGATGTTATGGTAGAATACAGTAACACCGCAGTTCGCAAGAGGAAGGTTCCCATTCCAAGACCAGAGACAATACAACCTGGAGCTGGAACATGGGAAGAGGAAGAGATTTAGGTTTATTGCTCCTTAGACTTTCTCAGAGTATATCCATTAAGTTAGAGTAGTATATGTTGAATCTGGCAAGATTCTGTCTACCTGGTGTATGCAAATAAAGTACTGAAAGTAGGATGGATTGTTTTATGTCATTCTTGGACATAACCATCTTAAAACTTTGAAAAGTTGCCAGATGACTTGAGCTTCAACTCTGAACAAAAGAAAAATTAAGAACTTAAAGAATTTGAAATAAACAGCTATAGTCTAAATAAGATTTTGATATAAGAAAGTTACGGACAGATTAAAGGTCAACTTAAATGTGGAATATTGATTTTTCATATAAGATTTTGGAATTAACTATAAAAAATGGTTTCTCATTGAAACCAGATTTATTTATTTATGTGTTTGTTTGTTTTTTAACTTATTCGCTGCCCATCTTATTGTCACATGACTCTGAGCAGTTTACAATTATTTTGATTATCTTGTCTGATAACAAAAATAAACAATGTTATGATACGTAGTAGAACAAGCCTGTTTTTGACGTCAGTTAATAAAATATCATATCATTGCAAATATTAAAGCTGATTTTGAAGAATGTAGGCAAAAATTAATAGCTACAATGTCAATAGTGTAAGTAATGATTTCTGGTTATATGGATAGATTATGTCCAAAAATCATTAATCAGAAAATGATAGATGGAGTGCAAATTTTGTTTGACAAGACAAAGCATTGAAAATGTACCAGTAACTACAAATGATGAAGAAGAGAATGAGTTGTACAAAAGAATATACAAAAGAAACTGACTGAATTTTTAAAAATTAAAGGGGAAATACAAATGGGACAAACCAAGAGAATGACTTGGAAAATGTTTTCTTATTAGATCTACAAAGCAGCCTTGTTCAACCCTTGAAAGTCTGTGTAAAAAGAATTGAAACGAAATCAAATCATACATTAATAATTGAAAGAATTAAAGACTAAGACTAAGACTGTAAGCCACCCAGAGTTGCCTTGAGGTAAGACAGATGGCCTAACAATTTTATAAATAAATAAATCTGTCAGAAGTAAAAGGAAGTAGTGTAAAGTTGATTTATTTGATCAAGGTTAAAATAAGTCTTTTTAAAGACAAAGTTTTGGCAACTTTTACAGACATCAGGTTTGAATAGATGTTTATTGGATTTGCTTATAAATAAGGGATAGGATATGGTATGAATAGATATCTTGTTGTAACATTATAAGTGTGAAAACCTATTAAATTTGTCTATAGTTGTATATATACATTTCTTTATATATTTCTTTTCTTTTTTATTATATACTTTCTTTTCTTTTTTACTATTGTAATCAAAATCAAAATCCTTAATAAAAATGATATTAAAAAAGAGAACAATGGCTAATATCTTTGATAGCAGAGTGATTGTCTCTGAAAGTCATCTGCTGGGAGAATCTTTGTGCAATAGGTTAGCCATCATGAGAACAGACTAATGGATTAGATAGGCCAGGGGGTTGTTCCAGCAGGACACTGCTTATGTACTTATGACACCATCACATGGCTAGTCAAGAGCCAAGATGAACAACTGAATGTCATCCGTATACTGATGATCCCTGACTCTCAACTGATAAATCATCTTTTTCAGCAATTTCATGTAGACATTAAACAAGATGATCAAAGTATCAACATCTGTGGCACCCCACAAATTAGAGGTTTTAGATTCAACCTTTCACCAACATTACCTGGAATGAGCTTCAGAGAAAAGAGGGAGGCCACTGTAACACACTACCTCCTGCCCCAATTCCTTCCAGTTTGTCCAAAAGAATATTGTGATTGATAGTATTGAAAATTGCTGAGAGATTGGGAAATGCCAGGGTACAGGAAAAGAGAGATAAAGCTGGCAAAGGTATGCAAAAATGTTAGCATATAATAAATGACATTTCAGGCTTGCAAAAAAAGGAGTACGAGAAAAAGGAACAAGTTGACTCACCTTCATTCAGTAGAGGATATAGGTAGTCCTCAGCTTATGTCCATTCATTCAGCAACCATTCTAAGTTGCAGTGGGTCTGAAAAAATGGATGTACAACCGATCTCCAAATTCCAGCCATTGTAGCATCCCCACAGTCATGATCATAACCTGTGTGCTCACATGCCTGGCTCATTATTATGATATAATGAGCCGCACACTTGATACCATCACAATCACATGATCCGTGACAACTTCCCACAAGAAAAGTCAATGGGAACCTGTCAAAGAAGATTGCAAGTTGCTCTGGTATGTTGCTCCTGCCCACAGCACACACACACATCTGCCCATGGCTTATCATTTGCCAGCCTCCCAGGTTTCCCCTAACTCATCTGTGGTATTCTTCAATTCACACATGGCCTATGCTGGCTCTCTCAGGTACATCCAGCTATCTCCTTCAAGGCTATTGGAACCACCTCCTCCCTCAAGTTACCCAACTTTATGTCACCTCCCAAGTGACCTTCACCAGCCTGGAGGAACAAAGATCTAATAACCAGATGGCTGCCTATTTTTACAGGAATATCAAGATCAAACAGTACCCAGGTAACCAAACTGCCTCACTGCCAGCCTAGGTACAGTCCACTTCTGAGGACTTTACTGAGCACATGCCTAAAATATTTTTCACCCCTGGCTACTATTGCTACCAGCACTTAGTAGCCCAAGGAGCCAAGTAAAACGAATAACCAAGCAGAAATAATACACATATACACTCATGCACAACGTATAACATCCACTCACTTTTTATTTACTTATCCTCAAAAACTCAAATCCCCCCAGTCCAGTCTAAAGTGAAATAAAATGCAGACCATTGCAGGGGTGGGTTCTACCTACCTTTACTACCGGTTCTCTTTGTGCATGCGTGCACGCAATTTGCACACGTGCGCTCGCTTTGCTCATGTGCGCGCCTAAAGCGCGCCACCACACATACGCAGAAACTCTTTTTCGGAAACAATCGCAAAAAAATGCTCTGCACATGCGCAGAACGCTATTTTCGTGATGTTCACAAAAAAAAGGTAAGTTTGGGCGCTCAGGTGGGCCCGGGTCTGGGATGCAGAGAACTGGTTCGGTGACGTCACAGCGTCACCGCTACCTATTCGTGCGAACCGGACCAAACCAGGAGCAACCCACCACTGGACCAGTGGATTATACGGATGTTTTTTCTATATTTATTTTATCCTAACAATCTCCTCTGCAATGTGCTGATTTCTCATGGACATCTATTTTTATCTCATGAAGTTTCTGTCTAGGAACTACTAGACAGAGAGCTAGCTTGGTATAGTAGTTAAGGCACCAGGCTAGAAACCAGGAGACTGAATTCTAGCCCTGCCTTAAGACATGAAACCATCTGGGATATATTGCCAGTTACTCCTTCTCTTTCAGCCCTAAGAGACAATAGCAAACCACTTCTGAAAAAAACTCACTAAGAAAACTGCAGAGAGTTGCCAGGAGTCAACACTGATTTTACGGCACACTCACACACATATACACACAAACTACTAGACAGTTGCTTCTGGAATTTCTGGATACCAACAAGTTTATTTTATGCATGTTTCAGGGTGAAAAGATTGCTACGACCTAGCCAACAAAACTCCTCTGGCATCCAACTACAGCCACAGCTTGTTACAAGATGTCACCACCAGCCACAGGAATCTTCCACTTCAATGCCCTGCTACAAAAGTCCTCATAAAAGCAACTCCCTTATGAGAATGAAGCTAATTCAGGAAATTGAAACATTCCACCTCAACTGTTATCTCCAATAATCTACTAAATGCAATGTTCTGAATATGTGTATATCTAGGATTTTCGTTCATTATTCTGAGATGCAGAACTATCACAAGGATGAAAGTTGGTCATATCCATTTTACCAAGCGCTTACCTTTACCTTGAAGTTTCCATAATCAAGGCAGATACCTGAGAGGCTTGTGCCTACAGACTGTATTGCTTCATTGACCCAGATCTAGAAACAAGACATTTTCCAGAAGAAACTAGATTTGATGTCAGCACCTGAAATTCTTTGGTAACTGCTACAGCATATGCTGCCTAGCATGTATTCTCTTCTACACACTATGATTGATCTGACTTGGCATTTTGAAGATGTCAAGCCATTGGATAAAATTGTAACTATTCAACACTACTTGTTATGCTTGTATTATATCTAATAAAGGAGAATATCTATAGCTCAGGGTTGACATGAAGGGTCCTTGGTTCTCTGAGTTTACTTGTTTTCTTGCAGACATTTCATTACCCAAACAAGGTAACATCATCAGTGCTAGATCAGTGCTAGCACTGATGATGTTACCTAGGCTGGGTAATGAAACGTCTGCAAGAAAACAAGCAAGCTCAGAAAGCACCAAGGATCCCTCATTGTATTATATCTAGAGGATACATTACCCCAAGCTCCCTGGATCTTGGAATAGCTATACCTCTAAGCTAAAAATTGTAGGCATTAGGTGGTATAGTAGGGCAGTGAGCCTGTTAAAAGATACCAGCTGCCCTACAGTCCAGTCTCCTTACATCTTGTGTCACAGTATTTAAATTTTTCTATAAAAATACTTTTTACACTTTTGTTTTTACTTTTTCTCATCATCACGATGGGCAGGAGCAATGGATTATGAGTGTTGAATCCCTCAAACAAAAATGGAGAATGCTACATCATACTCGAAAATTTGCAGACTAAATTCTAAGTTTCAAGAGCACCATATAAGCTGCAGTACCATCTTATTTGAGTACTCTGTCAGTCGATCTCAAAAGCCAATGTAATAAAAGACAGGAGAGACAGAAAAGCCAACTGGAATTACAGAAGCTGACATGCCTGCTCAAAAGTCTAGAGTTGTAGTCCAAAGAAGAACAGTGTTCCCAGTTGGCATTGTTTAGCTGACAGGACCTGGAGGAGGCTGACCCTGTGGGATCTTACCGGTCACAGGGAGACGCAGGGTAGGAGACGATTTTGGAGATAACCTGGTCCTGAGCCATATTATGAGGACAGCTATGTATTGCTTTGCAGGTTACCTATTTCTGAAAAGTCTTTATGTTCTAAAAGTGAGAAGATGCCAAAATTGCTATAGTATAGATTTAACATCAAACTTAGCAACTGAATTAATTTCTTGTAGGTATTTATATATTACATGGAATGCTTTAATGCTAATTGGGGATCGGGGTTGTGTTTATTTTCTTTTAATCAAAATAACATATTTTGTAGACTTTTCTTCTGTATTTCCTTTCTTTTAACAAGTGAAATTAATTTTCAAAAGGGTTACAAATGTGGATTCTTGAGAACTCCAAACTTGTAGAAGAGATAGGGAGTACCTCTGTTACCTTTTTTCCCCTCTCCTCCTCTTCCTTCTCTTCCCACATTCTTAAGGTGCTGACAAGGATGTTTTTGAGATTAAAAATATGCAAAATTACATGCACCCAATATTTATCTAATAGCTACTCCTGCCAATTTTTCACAAAAACAAAGAATGCAGAATGTCTTTTAGAGCTTATAAGGGATATGTTTTGTGCTTTCACCTCTTAAACTTACCAGGAACAATTCTCAACCCTTGACACATTTGGTGTGTATTATGGGTGAAACGGCTTCCTTCCACTGTTTTGTATAAACATTTATAGATTTGCAAAGATCTTATCATTTTCTACTCAGAACTATGAGCCCCAACTTTGGGTCTGCAAAAAAAAGGATTGAGCAAATAGTGTTTTCCCAGGGTAGTGTTGCAATTTGTGGGATTTGGAGAGGAGATGAGGCAGACAACAGTGTGCAGAATTGGGGAAATTGTAAATTGTTGTCATGATTATTGCAGTGAACAACTTCCATAAAATGTTGCCTTAGACCAGTGTTTCTCAACCTTGGCCACTGGAAGATGTGTGGACTTCAACTCTCAGAATTCCCCAGC